>SJYC01093868.1:0-70343 GCA_006408675.1 Madoqua kirkii | reverse complement strand
ATTGTGTTTTTTGTTTTTTTGCTGAACTGAATAATTCCTTGAATATCTCAGCTAATGTTAAAAAAACTGAAAATGTGGGGAAAAAATGAAATAAATTGAACAACATGGAATTGAAAAAAGAAGAATGCTTACGTAATGAATTATTTTAGATTAAGATAATCACTTCCACTATTTCCTGTAGGTTATAGCACATGAAATATCTCATAGTTGGACAGGAAATCTAGTGACCAACAAAACTTGGGATCACTTTTGGTAAGATTTATTATTAGTCCTTCTTTATTGGTTCTTATTCTTTATTTCTTTCCCTACCTTCCACCTCTCTGGATTGTGTATATCTTTGTTATCATCTCTTTACAGGGTTGTTGTTGTTTTTTAATTCCGTAATATTTGGCACATTTCCACTATTTCCTGTAGGTTATAGCACATGAAATATCTCATAGTTGGACAGGAAATCTAGTGACCAACAAAACTTGGGATCACTTTTGGTAAGATTTATTATTAGTCCTTCTTTATTGGTTCTTATTCTTTATTTCTTTCCCTACCTTCCACCTCTCTGGATTGTGTATATCTTTGTTATCATCTCTTTACAGGGTTGTTGTTGTTTTTTAATTCCGTAATATTTGGCACAATGTCAGATAGAATAGATGTTTTCAGCTGATGCTATTTAGTTCGTGGTGTGGTCACATTTTGGAGAAGGCAGTGGCACCCCACTCCAATACTCTTGCCTGGAAAATCCCATGGATGGAGGAGCCTGGTGGGCTGCAGTCCATGTGGTCGCGAAGAGTCAGACATGACTGAGCGACTTCACTTTCACTTTTCACTTTCATGCATTGCAGAAGGAAATGGCAACGCACTCCAGTGTTCTTGCCTGGAGAATCCCAGGGACAGCAGAGCCTGGTGGGCTGCCATCTATGGGGTCGCACAGAGTCGGGCACGACTGAAGTGACTTAGCAGCAGCAGCAGTGGTCACATTTTAACACAGGGACACATAAAACCAGAGCCACGGCTTTACTTCCCGCACTGCCATCTTCTGGGCTAGGCTTCCCATTGCTCTGAACTGAATGCAAGGAAGCCATGCAGAGCAGTCTGCTTAGAGTGGAGTATTCACACTTTACAACTGCTTTGCTCTGTAGAAACACCAAAAAGAAAAGATCTTGTTGATCACATGCCTTTTTTTCCTCAGCCATGCCAGTGCTTTTATTCTTCAATTTTTTTCAGGTTAAATGAAGGACATACCGTGTACTTGGAACGCCACATTTGTGGACGACTGTTTGGTGAAAAGTTTAGACATTTTCACGCTCTGGGCGGATGGGGAGAACTCCAGAATTCGGTAAATGAGTCATACTTCTAAAAGCATCCATCCCAGGTTATGTAAGTGAAACTCAAAAGATTCAGTTTGTAAGGCAGATTTACTTTACACTCTACTAAATGGCAATAAGAAAGTCATTTTTACCAGTGTGGGAAAGCAAGCAGATGCTGGTATTATGTTCTCTTGTTACATGTTAATCCTTATCCTGTGTATGGTTGTGTTCATGACTAGTCGGAGCTTACTGGGGCTTTGCAATGAATATATTCAATGACTTTGAATTTTATTTGGTATATTTATGTTATTTTTAAATGCTCTCTCCTGAGAGCTGAACTTGCTAACCAGACACTGAAACATTGTTCTAGTCTAGGCAAGAAATATTACAGAATCTTACACTAGTAGCCATTCCATTAGTTGATTTCCAAAAATGTGTGCTAACCACTCTCTAAATTCTCCTAAAATTTAGATTCCCCTAAAGTCACGACACTGAGTAAAGTAACCCTTCCTTGCTGGCTTGTCTGCAAGGTGGTAACCAGACTTCATAGTTGAACTTTTCTCTGTGTCCCACAGATAAAGACTTTTGGGGAGACCCATCCTTTCACCAAACTCGTGGTTGACCTACAAATGTAGACCCTGATGTGGCGTATTCTTCAGTTCCCTATGAAAAGGGCTTTGCTTTACTCTTTTACCTTGAACAGCTTCTTGGAGGACCAGGCAAGTAGTTGGCATTTTCTGATTTTTTTTCAAGAATAATAAAGATTTTAACTATTGTTTTTGCCCTATCTTATCCTTCCAGTTCATTCTTTATGTAGCTGCTGAAGAAATCTGTATCATTTTCTAACATTACCCCTCTATTTGAAACCTTGAACAGCCCCTGCATTCTGAATTGTAGTGCTTCACTTCAAAGGAAAAAAAAAAAACCTCTTCAATATTTTAAAAATTAGGAAAATAGCTTGTGCTCATTGAAAACACTTAATGTGATATACAAGGTTATAGGGGTGACAAGTGAGAGTCCCTCAGTTTAGTGTCTATGGCTCCAGATCTTTTTCTCAGTGTAAGTGAATAGCCAAGTACATATACTTATTTTAAATACAGAAAATGGATCATACTATATATTTGTTCTATATTTTTTTACATTTGTTTTTTAATTCAACAATGGTTCACATATATCCTTCCATAACAGAATTTACAAATCTATCTTATGCTTTTTAATACCAATTGTATGGAGTTTATGTAACCTTCCCCACTGATGAGCATTTAAAAGTACTTTCTTTTGGAAAAGAATATGAAAAAGAATATATGTATACACACACACACATATGTATAATTGAATCACTTTGATGTATACCTAAAACTAATACAACATTGTAAATCAATGATATCTCAATTAAAAAAACAAAAACATATTTGGTTAGATAAATAAATAACGGTACTCTCTTTTGGACTTTGACTTAATAGACTTTGAAAGCCCTTCCTCATCTGGATCCATCCTGCCTGTCCAGTTTTATTTTCCTCCTCTCTAGTCTTACTCAGATCATTGCTTTTAGAATTTATATTGTGTATTCCTTTTCTGTGTCTTATGTCATCCTCGTATCTCTAATTAGGATTTCTCTTCTCCCTTCCACCAAATTACATATGTTCTTCAAGGTACAACTTAAATTCTACCTCTACTTTTGAACATTTTGACATGATTCTATCCTTGTAGCCCTCTCTGCTTTTCCTTTTCTCTGAATGTTCTCTGTGCTTTGGTGCAATGTACCCCAAACATATATTAACTAATTACTTATCTATTAATTGACTTTTTCTTTTTTTTTTTTTTTCTTCTTTTTAAAAAACCTTAGAGGTTTTCCTAGGATTCTTAAAGGCTTATGTTGAGAAATTTTCCTACAAGAGCATAACTACTGATAACTGGAAGGATTTCTTGTATTCCCACTTTAAAGATAAGGTTGGATTTTAAGAGTTTTCTTATTTTGCATGCCTAATCTGTCTTTATTTAATAGCTATTTGTTAGGCTGATTTGAGTTACCTGATAGTGGTACTGGCCCAGAATTTAAGACTCAATCTTTCATTGAATGTTTTCCTATTTAAAATGTGGTCTCAACAGGATAAACTAAAGTATAGAATTTTCCTATATCAGAGCAACCTGCAATATGTTCAGAGATTTGTGTACTTGATTTTATTTATTTAAAAGAATACTACCGATTAATATACATTTATTTCAGAGAGACTTAAAAATTATCTTGCACATCAGTGTAGACAAAATTATATGTTTGAGGACCTAAAAATCTGTTTTAGATTTTTTTTCAATAGAAAAGATTGTTCTGTAGCAAACTGCGTGTGCCTTCTCTTCTCAGGTTGATATTCTCAATCAAGTGGATTGGAACACCTGGCTGTACTCTCCTGGACTGCCCCCTGTAAAGCCCAAGTAAGTGCTTACATTCTAATGCTTTCCTTCTCATGCTCTGAAATCCTAGAGCTCCTCAAAGTCTCAGAGAGAGTTTTATGCCTTCCTTGAGCTATTACTAGTTTGTAATAAGAGTTGAGTTCTTAGGTGTTAAAAGCTTAACCCTGGGGTCAAAAAAGTAATTTCTGTGATATTATAAATATAAATTAGTTCAAGTCATTGTGGGTAATTACTGAGAGGGCTTCTCTGGTGTCTCAGTGGTAAAGAACCTGCCTGCCAATGCAGGAGATGTGGGTTTGATCCCTGGGTTGGGAAGATTCCCCTGGAGAAAGAAATGGCAACCCACTCCAGTATTCTTGCCTCAGAAATCCCTTGGACAGAGGAGCCTGTCAGGCTACAGTCTGTGGAGTCGCAAAGAGTTGGACATGACACAGCAACTAAACAATAACAACAGTTATTTAGTGCCTCCTTTCTGCACAAAGATGGTGAGAGATACAGAAAAGAATAAGATATTACCCGTTTCTTGAAAACCTTTGCAGTAAGAAAAATAACACAAAGCCTTATGTTCATTATTACAACAGTGTCATACATTACCATCCCCACTTCCAGAGGAGGTATATTAGGCTTAGCTAGAGTAAAGTGTCTTGCCAAAGGTTGCACAGCAGGTAATGAGAGTTGAGATTTAAACCTTGGTTGCCATCAACCCATTATACTGCCTTTTAAACAAAGCACTCTCCTTAAAGCAGGGGCCTGAATCCTGGTCTTCCAAGAGTCCTGTTCAGAGATGTTGACTATCCCATGTTGCAGCCAGGAACTTGCTGTTCCCTCTACCTGAGTACTCTTCACCCAGTTAATTCCAGTCTCAACTCAAGAACCACTTTCTCATGGGAGCACTCCTTGACCTCTCTAAGTCTCCCATTTTGGGTTTCTCGGTGCTGTGGATCACTTCACAGTTGTTGCCATGATTGTAATCTTAAATTTACTTGTGTAATTATTAAGTCTTTCTCCTTCACTCTACTGAAGCACCAGGAGAACAGGGCTCATACCTGGTTCACTCATTACTTTTCTTAGGACCTTCCCCTAAGAAAGTGTTGCTTCGCCTGCCTGGGCTAATCCTTATTTAATTTTTTTCGTTACATTGAGAAGGAAGTTTCAGGCACCAAGAAACAGACCAACTAAAGGCTTTTTTTTTTTTTTACTGTCCTGCTATTTCTTATGAAATCAGTGCTAAGTCATATTCTAATTGAAGGTAATTTACATCCTGAGCAGTCAAGGACCTCTGGTCCCACTTTGGGCTCCAGGGCAGTCAAAAGGGCCTGCCCGCTGCTCACAGCCTGACTACGTCATGAAAATAAACTGGCAGCTAATTCAGAAAAGATCACTACTGGGAACTCTCTGGTGACACAGTGGTTAGGACTTTATGCTCTCATTGCTAAGGGCCCAAGTTCAATCCCTCGTCAGGAAATTAAAATCCCACAAGCCATGAGGCCACAAAACAAAATGCAAACAAAAAGAAGATCACTGCTTTGACCCTTTTATTATCTTGCCCCATGGCACAAACTCTTGAAAGCAAGTTCAGTGGTTACTTCTAATCAAAACTTAACCTCATTTAGGCCCTGCAAGACAGGTACCCCTCTGTGTTCTAACAGAAACATTTCACATCAAGCAAGCATGGCTTACAGCAAAGAGAGATGTTTTACAAGAATTTCACACACATTACATGGTCTCTTCCATTGCTGCAAAATGCATGACTTGTTTTCCAAGCTGAGAACGCATAAACCTTAACATAAGTTGCTTTGCTTAATGGTCAGGGTTCATTAATTCTGCTTTCTTCTGAAAAGAGAGGAACAAAATCACAAGATTTCAGAGTCTCCCAAGGGTGTCACCATTATTTCCCCATCATCTAGAACAGTACCCAGCACACAGCAGTTACTGGCAGATCTGGTGGATGATTAGATGGTTGGAACCATGGGAGGTAAAAGCCACCACAGCAAGGACCTTGTGGCGTTTGCCATGCTGTCCTGTGTACCCTCAACTGCTCCTGCCCTCAGAAAACACTGTGGATGCTCAGCCCAGCCCCTTCAGCACGTACTGCTGAAGCATGGGACAGTCTCTGCTACGATGTTTGGCACTCTCTCCAATGCACAATCCAGGGTTGGGGCTTCCCTGGTGATCCAGTGGTTAGGAATCCGCCCTGCAGTGCAAGGGACAGTGGTTGGACCCCACACGCCTCAGGGCAAGTAAGCCAGTGTGCCACAACTACTGAACCAGGCTCTAGAGCTTGTGTTCCACACCAAGAGCAGCCACTACTCTGAGAAGCCGCATGGCACAATGAGACGACCACACACAGCAGTGCCAAGTAGCCCCTGCTTGCTACAGTGAGAGAGAGCCCTCGTGTAGCAACAAAGACCCAGCACAGACAATAAGAATAAATAAAAAACAAAATAATCCAGTGCTTCATTAATTTGGTATCTACTTGGATTCCTATGTTCTTAGAGGATATCAGTCATATTTAAATCAGGTAGAAGATTTCCTCTTGCCATCCACTCTGGGGTTATTTTCAAAAGAACTTTGAGATTTAAGTATGTTCTATAATTTCAAAATGGCATTGATACAAAAGCATGTGGCTTTGGATAAAATGTAAACTCTAATATTTTTTCATTGTTGCAGTTATGATATGACCCTGACCAATGCTTGTATTTCCTGAGTCAAAGATGGATCACTGTGAGTAGTAACGTATGGTTTTTGCCTCCTTTTTGAATTGTACAAATATGTCTCTACTCAATGAAGTGGGGGAGTGGTGCTTTACTTATGAACTCATGTGCTCGGAAAGGCTATTCATTCAGTCTGGTTTGTCCAAAATAGTATATACCAGCCCCCAGTGTGTAAAGTTAAATTTGAGGGGAAAACAAATGGATGTTGATGGTAGTGGTTCTGATTTTTCTTGATCTTAAAAGGGAAAGGGGAATATAGGCCTCTTGGGGAGAGGAAATGATTTTTAGGAACGATGAATATAGGGGCCCTTAGAAGAAGAGACAGGGAGGCATAGTTTCCCCCAAAGGTTGGGAATGGAGTATAAGAGAGGAGTAGAAAGCTCCAGGTATTAGGAGAACCAAGGCAAAGCCAGCAAAAGGAAAAGAAACCAAATCAGGAGTAAAGGAAATCAGGGAAACACAATAAGAAACCATGACAAAGATACTCTGGTTTTAAATAAAATATGAACATAAGAAAATATAAAATTCAACAGTTTCCTGTCAGAGCAGAGGCTGACTGTATACACATGTACCTCCTCGGTCCGTACTTTGCCCTCACCGTCTCGTTCTTCCCTCTACCCACCTGGCCATGCGTTTCAGTTTTATCTTTTCCCTGCTCTTTATGTTTTTGCCACTAATGAGTATACCCTCGATAGTTTAAATTTACATGTTTTTAAGCAAACAATGAGATCTGTAACTTCTAATATTGAGATCAGTTTCTAAAAAGGGAAGAAGTTCTGATAGTAAGGGCATTTTGAAGGGGAGAAAGCTGTAAAATAATGTTTCTATACAAAGATGTATATGCATACATTAAATTTTCAGGAGGGATATACAAGGAACTATTAAGATAGGTTTCTGAGGAGTGGGACTTAGAGACAGGGAGCAAAAGCAGAGGAATTTTTCATTTGGTCCTATTTATTTTTTCAAACCTTTGTGTATATTTCTTTTAAAAGAAACCCTCGTTTAAAATAATTTGAAACTATTTTAAGAGATTCTAAAAATACCCATTTTGATAAGCTTTATTAATATTCCTTAATCATTTCCTCAAAGATAAATCACAGTGAATCCTAAATTGGAAAGTACAGAAGCACTTTTTTTCCTTAGACAATTTTCAGGATTTAACCAGGGGAAAATAGAATATGTGGAGATGAAGGGAAAGATCTGTTTGTAGCCTTATGTGTTCCTTAGTGTGGTATTTTAGAGAATATACAGTATGATTTTTTACCCACATGTTTGAATTGGCCTGTAAATTACCTGCCATGTATTTTGCAGTGTTTCTTTACTTTGGAAATCTATATAATACAAATGGCAGAGGATGTCAAAAGTTTCCTCCACTCTTAACAGTCTAATTTTTCTTAAGTAATATAGATCTAGGAATCATATCAGCTCTTTAACTTACAATGATGCCATCTCAGAATGATTTAAAATAGCTAATGCTTAATTTAATTTTTTTATAATCTTATGTATTTCTCTTTCTTAACTTTTATGTCAGATAAACCAATACATTTTGTGGAGTTGTACATGACTGTAAATAATCAGGCAACATTTATTTCAGGCCAAAGATGATGATTTAAATTCATTCAGCTCAGCAGACCTGAAAGACTTCTCCTCCCATCAAGTGAATGAATTTTTAGCACAGATGCTCCAGAGTGTAAGTACTAGTGTAAGTACTAAAATATTAGAAATTAAAATGGGCATAAAGGCACAGATTGGAAAAGTATTAATGTGGAAACTAACAGAAAAAAATGATTTGTTAAAATTCATTCGTTTACTTAAAAACATTTGTTGATTGAATGCCTGCTATGTTTAATCCAGTGCTGAATATAAAAGTATGTATGTAAGAAAGAAATATCCCGTGTCCTCAAAAAGTTTATAAGCTACTAGGAAAGGTCACACATGCAAAATTTAGCAGTAAAAGGAGAAATTTTAGGTGTCATTTGTAAAAAAGAAAAGAAGGATTCCCTTCCAACTGGGGTAATCAGGAAGGATTTAGGGGGACTGGGGATTGATCTGAGCAGAGCAGAGTCAGCAGGGAGGTAGAAATTCAAGTCAGAAGGAGTAGAACATGACAGAGTGTGGCTGGTGTTGCAGGAGGAGGAAGCTGTGGGTTTGGGAAAGAGGTTAATGGAGAGCACACAAGAAAGACTGCCGGGACCTGATGTGACAAGTCTTGAATGCCAAGCTAGGAATGTTAGATGTGATTCTAGATAGGAGCAAAGGATTTCACATTTTTAACGATGAGACATCTGATGCAATGGTGATTATAACGATGAGTCATCTGATGCAATGGTAATTATGGCGACTATGATATCTGATGCTGGGGAGGCTGGATGGAATGAGGAATGCTGGCAGTGAAGTTAGTTGGGAGACCCGAAGGAACCCAGGACAGGAGGGACGGAGCTGGTGGGAAGGGAAAGAACAGGAGAAGGAGATCACAGGATGGAGCAGGGGGTTTGGGGACTCACTGGATTAGGGGTTAACAGGAAGAAGTCCAGGCAGATTTGAAGGTTTCAAAGCCAGGGGATTGAATGAATATGCACAGCTGAGAGGAGATGCTAAAAGTTGGGTGGGACACAGTGAGGTCTTTCTTATTATAAGACAGGTCCTTAGACCTAAGCTCTTAGGTCTAAGACCTGAGAGGGATGGAGACTTTTGAACAAAATTTCCTGTGGAATTGATACAAGATGAATAGCACTTCACAGCAACAGGCACTTCAGAGCATTTTTTAGTCATGAAGCCATCATCACACACTTCTGTAGCCCCTCCTGCCCTGTTTCTTGGAACTGCAAAAGAGAAATGATGGGATGACTGGGGAGCAGGCACATCAAACACTGGGAGAGGAAGGGCACTGAGGACGAGACCTTAACCAACTGGCCAACCTGGCTTGACTTGGAGCTGAGCTGAATTGAAACGATTCGGGAAGGGTCTCGCAGTCAGTGAGAGCAGAGATGGTTAATGAGTGGGAGTGAGGTTCTGTAAGATAAGGTCATGGCTGGAGCAGAGAGTTGCCAGCTGCCTCATGGTTCCTCAGCCTGCATCATGCAGGCACCACGGACTCTCCGCTTGACCACACTGAGCTCTTCTTTCTCTCCTTCCAAACTTGTCCTCCCTTTAGGGTGGGCACAGGGGCTTCCCAGATGGCACAGTGGTCAAGAATCCGTCTGCCAGTGCAGGAGACGGAAGAGATGTGGGTTCGATCCCTGGGTTGGGAAGATCCCCTGGAGGAGGAAAGGGCAACCCGTTCCATTATTCTTGCCTGGAAAATTCCACAGACAGAGGAGCCCAGTGGGCTGTAGTCTGTGAGACTGCAAAGAGTCAGACATGACTGGGCACACTCTCACACACACAACTTGGGCACAAGAGTTGGTGAACCCCCTGAAACTGTACACATAAGTTTGTGTTTATGTATGTACTTTCCCCTTAAGGAAAGGGTGCATATTAGTCATCAGATTCTGAAAAGGGCCTATAAGATAAAAATTTTAAAACTGCTGTTTTGTAGGGATATAGATAATTTAAAAGGGATTTCAGAGGAAACATAAAAAGATAACCCTGGGGGAACTCAGTGAGGAAGAAAATTAACTGTGATTGAATCTGGAGGATAGAATAAATTTAAGATATGTAAACTATAAAGAAGAACTTGAAAGATTCTGGAAAGGGTCTGAAAGTTACTATTTATATACATCCAAAAGTCTCAAGAGAGTACTTCTCATTTAATTCTCTATGTATCTTGCAAATTAAATTAACCCTTGGCTTAGTGCTTCCCTGCTGGCTCAGATGGTAAAGGATCTGCCTGCAGTGCAGGAGACCTGGGTGAGGAAGATCCCCTGGAGAAGGAAATGGCTAACCACTCCAGTATTCTTGCCTGGAGAATTCTATGGAGCCTGATGGGCTACAGTCTGTGGGGTCGCAAAGAGTTGGACACGATTGAGTGACTAACACTTTGCCTCCTAGCAGGACATCTGTATTCAGAATAAGTTGGCACAAAATTTATCTTAGTGTGCATTTGTTTATTTTTATCTAACTTATTGCTATATTATACACTTGAGGATTTTAATCTGGCTAAGAATTTCTCTCCCACTCCTTTCTTCCAAGGAATCCTGTTGAAATGATACATTATACTTCTTTATTTTGCTCTAGGCACCTCTTCCATTGGGGCACATAAAGCGAATGCAAGAGGTGTACAACTTCAATGCCATTAACAATTCTGAAATACGATTCAGGTACATCATTTTAACTTGTCTCTGTGGAAGAAAGTGGAAAACTAGTTTAATAGGTAGAGAAAGGGGAAGCAGCATATGAGACATACATGAGTCTCAAGAAATCCTTGTTAAATTTACTGCGTCTAGATACAGAATTATAGTGGTCTTTAAGGAACAGTTGCAGTGTCTGTAGTATGATCATATTAATTTTTGTTAGAATTTTCTGTAAGCTTTTCTTGCCTTTAAAAAAATTAGGATTAAGGATCCAGTGGTAAATCAGCACTCTTCCACAACTAACCAAATGAACGGGCTCTGAAATGGGAACATTCAGAAATCTTTGATTCTGTCCATCTTTCTTAATTTAAATTTGGTAGTATAAGCCTGAATCAAAGTTTAATTCCTTCATAAATTGCATATGTTAGACCCATGAGCACCTACATAATCCAAATTCTAAAACATGATATTTTTCAAGAACACACTCTTCTTTCTCTTCTCCAATTATTGAATGATATATATAAGAATTTGAGATTCTCAGAAGGACATAATATAAAGTGGTGTACAGTGCAGCTATAATGGGATTATTTATCATTACAAGAGATTTCAGATATGCCTGTCATATCCTGTTTCCACCTCATTTCCCACCCCATACCCCCTAAAATCTTCCTTGTAGATGGTTACGACTCTGCATTCAATCGAAATGGGAGGAAGCAATTCCTTTAGCTCTAAAAATGGCAACTGAACAAGGAAGGATGAAGTTTACACGGCCTTTATTCAAGTAAGAACCAAGTCTTACTGTGCTTTGACTTTACATTAAGAATGGGAAAGAAAAATCTTAAACAGATATTTTTGTTGTTGCTATAATACTTTGTAAAGTGCAATCTAAAAATAATATTTTTAAATTTGTTAAAGATTATAGATATAATTTTGTAAAAGGAGTTAACACTTCTAAATGTTTTAAATTTGAGATGATTTTGTTAGCTTTTTAAGAAGATTATCTGTTATGGGCCAGCCAAATAGGATTAGATGCTGCTGGAAAGGAAATAAATTGAAGGCAATCTTATATACACAGGAAGATCTTTAAAATCAAGTAGAAGATCATTGGTAAGTAGGGAAGCACAAGAAAAAAGTGTCTAAAGTTAAATGCAAGAAAGATCAAGCAGGTAAAGCCAAACTTGTTTAATTTAAATGTTGCAATTAAGTAAAAGAATAGGTTGCTTGACATTTAATAAAGGAATGCCTGGTAAAATTGAAAAAAGTTGTTATTTTGGCCACACGATACAATTTAAAAATACCTCAGTGAAATTATTTTGACTACGAATTTGACACGAATTCTGAAAAAAGTATAACCTGGCATACCTATTATTGTTTGCTTTGCAAGCATAATAAAATTTGGCAAAACAAGTCAACAAGGCATTATCTTTTTTTTTTTAATGCAGGGACCTTGCTGCCTTTGACAAATCCCGTGATCAAGCCATCCGCACCTTCCAGGAGCACAAGGCATCCATGCACCCCGTGACTGCCATGCTTGTGGGAAAAGATTTAAAAGTGGATTAAGGACCTGCCCTTGGTGATGTCAGAGAGTTCTCTTTTTAAAATCAAATTCATAAAAAAATACAACACTTCAGCTCGCATTGTAATTAAAAGTGTCTTTTTAGTTTTGGTTTTTTATTGTTTTGTCAGTTGTTTTTTTTAAATAAAGCTGAGCTACCTCCCCCTGCTGCACCCCTGGTGTCGTATTCTTTGTACAGTGAATTTTAGCAAAGCTTAACCTTTTGATTTATAAATGTCAGGCTTTTCAATTATTTCATATTCATGTTTTCCCTATATAGTCACAAGATAGACATGTTAACATATTATTATTTACCTCTTATTTTAAGCTCTCTGAGTCTTTTGCACACCAAAAATTCAGCATAATTAAGATTTCTCTTTTTAAATAAACTTACACATGAATACTTGGTTAGATTTGCTCATCACCCAGGTGGTGGACAT
This sequence comes from Madoqua kirkii, assembly GCA_006408675.1. Taxonomy (NCBI): domain Eukaryota; kingdom Metazoa; phylum Chordata; class Mammalia; order Artiodactyla; family Bovidae; genus Madoqua; species Madoqua kirkii. The sequence continues at coordinate 57,692 of SJYC01093868.1, read as the reverse complement.
AGGATCAACTCCCTTACCAAAAATGTATAAACTGGTTGGTGGGAGCACTCTGCTCCCCATACCTGGATCCCCTGCTGGCCTGTTCTCCTGTCTGTTAGGGTCAGATGGTCAACCTGAATACCCTGCTTCTTCCCTCAGGTATACCTGACAATCTTTTCAACCTGCCTCACCTCCTTCAGTTCAGTTCAGTCGCTCAGTCGTGTGTGACTCTTTGTGACCCCATGAATCGCAGCACACCAGGCCTCCCTGTCTGTCAGCAACTCCCAGAGTTCACCCAGACTCACATCCGTCAAGTCAGTGATGCCATCCAGCCATCTCATCCTCTGTCGTCCCCTTCTCCTGCCCCCAATCCCTCCCAGCATCAGAGTCTTTTCCTTAGTAATCAGCAAACATTCTCCACCAACAAACAACATACAACACAGAGAAAGAAATAATTAAAAACAATGCAAGAACTTGATCCAAGTAAGAGAGTAACAAAATACCCCCATGAATGTAATCAAGTGCCATAGGGCGCCTCAGCACAGAGCTTGGGAACCACTGTTATATTAGTTAGGATGCTTTGATCGTAGTGATAGCTACCCCTATGACTTCAGAAAGGGAAAAGGATTATTTTAAGAATACAGGGTAAGAGGAGGTTATCAGCATCTGAGGACAGACAGAAGGATACTGACACCAGGACAGGAGAGACATCAATACTCTTCCAATTCTATTTGCAAACAGTCGGACACAACTGAGTGACTGAACTGGCCCACCTTGTATAGTCTGGCCACCCCTAGCTTTACTGTTGCAGATAGTTCTTACCATGTGGAGAGACTGTCTTAATTCCAAATTCCCATAGGTGAGACTCTGACCCAGCTTCGATCCACCCATGGCCAAGTAAACTCTAGCAAAGAGGAATGGTCTCTTGAAGGATAAATGTAGCTTGGGGTATATCATTGTTAAATACCTTCCAAAAGTGCTAATGTAGTAAAAAGAGGGGGAAAGTCTTAAATTGAAGCAAACACCTTGGCCCTTCTTGTAATCCTGACACTTCCTTGCTCTCACTCTCCCAAACAGGCCTCTCCCTTTGGGCATGTTTCTATGCTGCGGTGTGACTCTGTTTTTCAAGGTCTTGCCCTCACTCATCTCCATGCTGGGACTATCAGAGGACAGAGTTCAGCTCAAATTCGTGGTATATAGTCACATTGTATGTGATTGTGTGCATGCTCAGTCACTCAGCTGTGTCTGACTCTTTGCAACACCATGGACTATATAGCCTGCCAGGCTCCTCTGTCCATGGGATTCTCCAGGCTGGAATACTAGAGTTGCCATTTCCTCCTCCAACCCCAGGGATAGAACATGGATCTCTTTGGCAGGCAGATTCTTTACCATTGGGCCACCTGGGAAGCCCTAAGTGATTGGACTTGAGCAAATCCATGGATGCAGATGATGCTTTAGGAGTCTTCCCTTGATCTATAAACGTACCCCATACTCTAAGCTAATGTCCTTTTTCAGTTACACTGATTAGTGATACTGAACATGAATTGGGGCCAGGGATGCAGGAGGGTGGTCTTGGACGTGATGGAGGAGGTAGAGGGCGCTAAAGACAAATGATAGGGATTTACTTGGAGCCAGCTCAGAGGCAGCTACGCTTATTCAGCTAATACACTTACTCAGCTCAACTTACATTTAACTCAGCTAATAAATGTATGGCAACCCACTCCAGTATTCTTGCCTGGAGAATCCCAGGGACAGAGGAGTCTGGTGGGCTGCTGTCTATGGGGTCACACAGAGTCGGACATGACTGAAGCCACTTAGCAGCAGCAGCAGCAATGAGTGTATGTAGAATGTCTTTGTACTCAGCAAATACACTTACTCAGCTCAACATACACTTACTCAGCTAATAAGTGTATGTTGAATGTCTTTGTACCCGGCTGGGTTCATACATAATTTTTGACAGAACAAAAGTAAGTAATTTCTGGGAAAAAAGAGAATCATCCAACGTGGGAATGTACATTGGTGCAGCCACTGTGGAGAATAGTATGGAGGCTCCTCAGAAAACTAAAAACAGAACTTCCACGTGATCCTGCAATCCCACTCCTGGGTATATATCCAGACAACACTATTCAAGAAGATACATGCACCCCTGTGTTCATAGCAGCACTATTCACAATAGCCAAGACATGGAAACAATCTGAATGTCCATCGACGATGAATGGATAAAGATGTGGTACATATATACAGGTACTTCCCTGCTGGCTCAGTTGGTAAAGAATCTGCCTGCAATGCAGGAAACATGGGTTTGATCCCTGGGTTGGGAAGATCCTCTGAAGAAGGGAACGGCTACCCACTCCAGTATTCTTGCCTGGAGAACTCCATGGACAGAGGAGCCTGGCAGGCTATAGTCCATAGGGTTGCAAAAAGTTGGACACAACTGAACAAATTTTCACTTTCTTTCTTTCATATATATATATAGTAGAATACTGCTTAGCCATAAAAAAGAATGAAATAATGCCATTTGCAACAGCACGGATGTAACTAGAGATTATCACACTAAGTGAAGTAAGTCCAAAAGAGAAAGATGAATACTATATGATGTCACTTACATGTGGAACTAAAATATGATACAAATGAACCTCACCATGAAACAAACAGAATCACAGAGTACAGATTTGTGGTTGCTACTGGGGAGGTGGCTGGGGGACAGAGGGAGTGGGAGGCTGTGGTTGGCAGATCCACAGATGTAAGTTGTTACATCTAGTATGGATAAAAAAGATCCTCTTGTATAGCACAGGGAACTATAATCAATATACTGTGATAAACCATAATGGAAAAGACTTTTAAAAAGAATGCATATATGTATATACAACTGAATCATGGTTGGTGTATAGCAATAATTACTGTAAATCAACTGTTTCAATTTAAACAGTTATATTATATATAACTTCTATATAATGCTAAAGAAGAAGGAAAGCAGTCCAGAGAAGGGCCATTTACCCCCACTGAAGGGTTTAGGAGAAGGAAATGGTAACCCACTCCAGTGTTGTTACCTGGAGAATCCCAGGGATAGAGGGGCCTGGTGGACTGCCATCTATGGGATTGCACAGAGTTGGATACTACTGAAGTGACTTAGCAGCAGCAGCTTAGCAAAAGGATTTAGAGGATGCTTCTTGGAGAAGAGGAGGCCTAAAATAAGATTGAAGAAATAAGAAATATCTAGCCAAGCAAAGAAAGATCACTCATGATGCAATAAAGATCTCGTGTGCCTCAGATAAGACATGATGTAGCCAAATAAATATTTTTTTAATATATTGTTTTAAAAAGTCTCAATGATAGTCATCACAATTTCGTAGCATTTCCATTGTACCAGGTGCTGCTCTAAGAGCTTTGCATGTATGAACTCATTTAGTCCTCCAAAAAGCCCTTTGAAATAGGTACTACTATCATCTTCATTTTGTAGGTGAAGCAACTGAGGCCCAGAGAAGTCAAGTAACTTGCCCAGAGGTCACACAGTCAGGATATGGCAGGGCAAGGATTTGAGCACAGGTAGGGATTCCCACTGGCAAGAGTGAAAATCGATGTTCTAGGAATTAGCAAACTAAAATGGATTTGAGTGCAATTGTGCAGTAGTTTGAGCATTCTTTCACATTGCCTTTCTTTGAGATTGGAATGAAAACTGACCTTTTCCAGTCCTGTGGCCACTGCTGAGTTTTCCAGATTTGCTGGCATATTGAGTGCAGCACTTTCATAGCATCATCTTTCAGGATTTGAAATAGCTCAACTGGAATTCCATCACCTCCGCTAGCTTTGTTCATTGTGATGCTTTCTAAGGCCCACTTGACTTCACATTCCAGGACGTCTGGCTCTAGGTGACTGATCACATCATTGTGATTATCTGGGTCGTGAAGACCTTTTTGTACAGTTCTTCTGTGTATTCTTGCCACCTGTTCTTAATATCTTCTCCTTCTGTTAGGTCCGTACCATTTCTGACCTTTATTGAGCCCATCTTTGCAAGAAATGTTCCCTTGGTATCTCTAATTTTCTTGAAGAGATCTCTAGTCTTTCCCATTATGTTGTTTTCCTCTGTTTCTTTGCATTGATCGCTGAAGAAGGCTTTCTTAGCTCTCCTTGCTATTCTTTGAAACACTGAATTCAGATGCTTATATCTTTCCTTTTCTCCTTTGCTTTTTGCTTTTCCATTGCTTGTTAGGTGCAGATATAGTTGCCATAAGGAAGTTTGTTTTAGTTCTTTTAAGGTTTTAGAAAAGATGTCTAAGTTAATTTCATAGAATTTTATTACTGAGAAGAATTTTAGAACTTATTTGCTGCAACCTTTTCACTTTTTTTGGTCAAGTAGACAATTGAGCTGTCTCGCTCTCACTGATGCAATGGACATGAACTTGGGCAGAATCTGGGAGATGATGAGGGACAGGGAGGCCTGGCATGCTGCAGTCCATGGAGGCACAAAGAATCAGACATGACTTGGCAACCGAACAACAATAAGCAATTGAGGTCTAGAGGGATCAGCAATCCTCCAATGTCACAAGTTGAGTGTAAACCAAGTCGTGATTAGGTCTTTTGATTCCCCTTTTAGCTCACTATTGAATCCTGTGCCTGATATGTCACTGGTGTTCTGCAAATATTTGATGAAGGAAAGAAAGAAAAAATGAATGAATGACTCTATCTCTTATCCCTTTGTTTTTGGACCATTTTGTACCCCAAATTAAGAACAAGTCAAAAGAGATTGTCCTGTGCTTTGTAGTTGGACATGGAGATAGGGAAAGGAAAATTTCTAATTCTGACACAAACACTTCAGAAAAATGACCCTATTTCTTTTTTATTTTCCTCTTTCTCAAGGGAGGAATCATTCAGCAGCTGTGTCTGCTGGGAGGGCCAGGTTCTGAAGTTAGCCACAGGATGAAAAGTACAGATAAGCAAAACTTACCTTGAGGCTATCTTAGGGAAGTACCATGCTGGAGCCTGGTGGACTATTTCTCAGCCAGTTTTCCCTTGGTCTTTGGAGCAGACAGCTGTTTTCTAGACTGAGTACCAGTGAAGCAGTTAGCTTAAATTTAGGGGCTATATATATGAAAAATGTGTCTTTTAAGCAAAAGAGTACACAGGAAAGGGTCTGTAGGCATGGAAACAAACCTAGGGCAAGACATATATGCTGGTGGTTCTGTCTCATGGTCATGCTGGGGCATATGCTTTTTAAGATCAATACTCTCTTTCTCTCGCATATAATCCAATATGTATAAATTTAACATATGTAAGATTTCACTCCACCATTCTATCTAGTACACTGGAAAAGCTGAATTAAACACTGACCCAATATCTAGAATTAAGATCCACATTAAAGGTATTTCTTTTATCTTGTAGAACATCTTAGATAAAGATGAGATGGCTAAACTCTAGGATTAATAATTTTGCTGACTGTGCTATAAATTATTATTACTTTTTTGTTTTTTTTCCTGTGGAGGCTTAAAAAGGAATTTTTGGTGTGGATATGCCTGGGAAAAGGAAAATATATTATGTGATGACTGAGTTTAGAGAAATTTAAATGCAAAAGACAGTCAGCTTCTGCTGCTGTTGCCCCCTTTCCCCATCTCTGAAAAAAGCAAAACAAGATCCCTGGTTTGCTCAGGCTCCCTCTTTAAGACTCGGTTCAGACATCCAAGCTTTCTATCTTCAATAGGCTGTTTCTTGCTTTTTCTGCTTCTCTCTCTCACTTCCTACTCATCTCTACTCCTAAATCTCCATTCCCATTCTTTTTTATGCTGCAGCTTCACCATGGACACAGACCATAGTATCACGGAGGCTTTTGTGAGAATTTCTTAAACTTACTAAAAAGTAATCAACTCTTGCAGACGTTACAAAGGAGGCCTTTGGACAGAGACACCTAGCTGAGTTCCTGGAACAATACCTGGGGAATTGTTTTTTGGCTCCAAGAGGATAATATTTTAAGTTGTTATATATTTGCTGATCTTGGGGGGATGGTTGGAACCATCAAGCATGCACAGGAAGCTTGGGCTCTTGGCCCAGTTGGCTCAGTCTAAATATTTGGAGGATGAATATTTGAAAATGCCTTTAAACATGTAGAGCATTTTATTTGTTTTTCTAATACGTTGCATTGTTAATGCAATACACTTCTGAGGCAGGATTCTGTCTGTGGGAGGAATGAACCTCCTGGACAAGCCCAGGCTCGAGTTTCATCTTAGGCCTTGGTGTGAAGCCAAAGATGTGCATGTCCATTGGTTAATGTTCACACCCATGAACTGGGTTATTATTATAATCACTCACCTTCAACGCCTGCATTCTAAAGTCATGCTAAGGGTCTGACCCAACTCTGTATGAAGCCAGGAAATGGAACTTCTCACATACACACACATAGACACATACAGACACAGACACATACACACACATGTACACACACACACACACATACACACACACACATCATTTCTCAAACATTTTGCTGCAGTGTTTCCCTCCTTTTGTTAGTGCAGTAGCTTTATTATTATTGCCAGCTTTTAACTCTACACTGTGAGCATCTGTGGTCAGCTTTCCTCTCCCACCTACTAGAACATATCTTTGGACTGGTATGTGCTTAGAGAATTTAAACTGATACAACTGCATTAGATTATGTAAAACGTAATTAGGAAAGCAAATTTTCTGTAAAAGCAGCCTATGTCTTCATAGAACTTGGAACCAATTATAAGCAACTAGGGTATTTTCCATGTTCTTTAGACCACAGATATATCCAAGGACTGCAATTATATCAACTATTTGCGTATCTCAATCAAATGATCTAGATAATTGCCAAATGTCTACTTTGCTATGCTATGGCATCCTAGACTCTCATTGTCTCAGTGGAATGGGAATGAGTGTCAGCTTCGCTTCTGAAATTTGAAGTAGAGAGGACTGGGGAGGGCTGGTGGGGCGGGGTAGCATGGGTGTGTACCGGGCCTTAATTACCATGGTAAGGTGTCTTAGACAACCAGATAATAACCCTCTCAATAGAATTGGGGACGCAGTAGCAACAGTAAAAATTATATTAAACTGGGCCCGATGCCCAGACTATCAGCCTCAGATAAACAAAGGGTAAGAGAAACATTTCAAGAGGGACTAGCTTGTGAATCAAGGAAGCTAAAACAGACCAGAGAGGTGCTCACTTGAGGAGCTTTTACCTCCTTGCAAAAGCTCTGCCCAAACTAATTAAAATGCCCAATCTAATTAGAAATCTAACCATAATCCCCCTGGTGGCCCCTCACTCCACCCTCTTCCATTGTTAAGATGCTAATAGGGTTGCCTGGCAGAAAAATTATTGAACTGGTGACTATGTGAGCACATACACATAATCCCCCGCCTACTGAGTTGGAGCAAAGATGCTAGTGATTTGTACAGTGATGGTGTTGTCTCCCTCAGCAATGATGTATGACATGGATTAATGCAGAGCGGCCATCTGCTGTTGAGGAGGGTGATAGAATCTGCTCCTCAGTGGCAGACGGCTCCACGGCGCCAGCCAGCTGGCTCACGGTGGACAAAACTGACCGGGTAAGTGATGCCCCAGCAACTCTCTGGGGAGTAACTCCAGGGCCTTCCCCTCAGGTGCCTATATTTGTCCCCATTGGCTTGATGTGTTCGTATGCATCATAGAGCTGATACAACACAATCCACTTTGGAATGTGGAGAAGAGGAAAGAAACACATGCCCTCCATGAAGGTTCAAAGTTGCTGGTCTAGAGCATGAGATGTGCCCTTGAGTTTCATGCTGGTGGTTGTTCAGTTGCTCAGTCCTGTCTGACTCTTTGTGACCCCATGGACTGCAGCACGCCAGGCTTCCTTGTCCTTCGCTATCTTCTGGAGCTTGGTCAAACTCATGTCCATTGAGGCAGTGATGCCATCCAACCAGCTAGTCCTGTCATCCCTTTCTCCTCCTGCCTTCAATCTTTCCCAGCATCAGGGTCTTTTCTAATGAGTCGGCTCTTGGCATCAGGTGGCCCAAAGTATTGGAGCTTCAGCTTCAGTCCTTCCAATGAATATTCAAGACTGATTTCCTTTAGGATTGACTGGTTTGATCTTGCAGTCCATGGAACTCTCAAGAGTCTTCTCCAGCACCACAGTTCAAAGCATCAATTCTTTGGCATTCAGCCTTCTTTATGGCCCAACTTCTTTATGGACAAAAAGAGGAAAACTGATAAAGCATATGGCTCATGTTATCTGGGAAAAGAAAGTCAGTTTCTCAGAAGAAATAAACTTTTTCTTACTTTTCCACATTTGACTTCATAAAGAGGAGAAATTGAAGTTCTCAGGGTGTTTATTACAAAAACATCAAACTGATAGAGTGCTTGGCCTATTGACAGAAAAAGGACCTGAACGTGGGCCTCCAGTGACTAATGAAAAATAGGTGGCCCTCTGCAATTCCCTAACAGGATCATGATTTTTACCTTTTGCTCTTTGCATATCTGTGTATTTCCTAAAATATCCACTGTGAACATGCATAATATTTTCTTTTTTTAAAAGCTTTTATTTACTTATTTTTTTTTTTGACCGTGCTGGGTCTTCGTTGCCATGTGGGCTTTTCTCTAATTGGAGCAAGCCGGGGCAGCTTCCTAGTTGCAGAGCATGGGTTTCTTTTCATGGGGGCTTCTCTTGTTGCAGAGCATGAGCTCCAGGGCAAGCACGCTCCAATAGTTGCCGCTCCCAGGCTCTAGAGCACAGGCTCAATAATTGTGGTGTACGGGTTTAATTGCTCCACAGCATGTGGGATCTTTCTGGACTAGGGATCGAAATGGTGTCTCCTGCACTGGCAGGTGGATTCTTTACCACTGAGCCGCCAGAGAAGCCCCTACAAGGCATTTTCATGCAGGTGGCCTGGTTCTGGGTGTACTTGACCTGAGATCCATTCCTCACCCTTCCTTCCGGGGGTGTATTCAGGAGGCCTAACCCTTCAGACCGATGTTCTCAGGCTGCATGTCAGCTGGCTCTCAACTGGGTTTGGTCCATGAAGGCTCTGGTGGGAGTTTGGAGAACAGAAGGGAGGAGAAGTCGGGGTATTTCTCTCTCTCTCTCTCTCTCTCAGTACTGGGTGATATCTCTGGCAGCTGCTGCCTCTCTTCCTTGGTTCCAGCTCTCACAGGAAACCTGTCATAGTTCCCGCTTCCTCTGGGTAATTCCAGGCCCAGGGCTTGGGTAGCATCACCTCCTCCCTTTGTCCCTCCAGCCTGGGAGTGGCGGCGACTTCCTGGCATGGTTAGTCTCTGGATTGCCTCACCGTCCCTTGTTTGGCTTTTAAGTTTCTTTCATCTCAGCGCATTAAACTTCCTCTGTTTTAAATATTCAGAGTGTTTTCTGTCTTCCTAGTTAGGCACTGACACAAAGAAGCAAAAAGGTGTTTGAAACAAAAATGAATGGGGCAAAAGCATTTAGAGGACCATGAGTTGGGAAAATAGCCAAAAAAGCAAAAGACAACAGATCATGGCAGCAGACACAGAGCAAAGTCCAGACTTTGGTATGCACCAGCTGAAAGGGACTTCTGATCATGTAAGGGCCTTTTTGGGCACGTTCACACACACAAATTAAAACTTCATTTTGGAGTTATCAGCTCCAAGTGAAGGATAACAATATGTCTGTTTAGAGAAAAAACAACCCCACCCCAAACCCCCATAGGATTTAGAGTCCTAAGTCTGTCAAGTCCCGTAGAATTCAAGTCCTGCCTTATGGTGGACTCTGCAGCCTCCATTCCATCCTTCCTGAGTGGCATAGCAGCCATGGAATTTGGAGAGCACTGATCCAACCTCCAGCTTCTGGGTTGTGGCCTTGATTGACATGGTCACTGGTTCCTGTACTCCAGGCCCGAGCCAATCAGTACATGGCATTCCCTTGGCCACTGGTACAGTCGAAATGAAGCCTGGGTCCCATGTTTGATGACTGGAGAGGGAAAAGTCCTTTCTCCTTCTAGGTAGTGTTGTGGGCCCTGAAACTGTTCCAGCATTTGGCTACTTAATGGACAAAGAACCTGAGAATAGAGCTGATGCAAAAAGAAGGATAAAATCAAGATGACCAAAATAAAACAGCTGGACTTCTGATCAAACTGTGCCCAAAGCCTACTGTACCACTGAACTTTTCTACTAGAGTCTCTATACTCTATTTACTGTTTAGTACATTTTGATTTGCATTTTCTGTTACTATCAACCAAAAACATGTGGTTCAGTGGTTAGGACACTGCACTTTCACTGTTGAGGGCCTGGTTTAAGTCCCTGGTTTAAGTCCCTGGTTGTGGGATTAGGATCCCACAAGTCTCACAGTGCTCCTCCCTCCAAACAAAACAAAACAAAAACATGCTGGTTGAGACACAGAAATGTTGTCTGGTTGGCTGTGTGGCCTTGGGCTAGTCACTGAATCTTTCTGACATCACTTCCCTCATCTATAAAATGGAACTATCAAGACAATTTATCTTCAGGAATTTTTGTGAGGATATCGCTGGATCATCGAAAAAGCAAGAAAGTTCCAAAAAAACATCTATTTCTGCTTTATTGACTATGCCAAAGCCTTTGACTGTGTGTATCACAATAAACTGTGGAAAATTCTGAAAGAAATGGGAATACCAGACCACCTAACCTGCCTCTTGAGAAACCTGTATGCAGGTCAGGAAGCAACAGTTAGAACTGGACATGGAACAACAGACTGGTTCCAAGTAGGAAAAGGAGTATGTCAAGGCTGTATATTGTCACCCTGTTTATTTAACTTATATGCAGTTATAAGAAACCCTGGGCTTGAAGAATCACAAGCTGGAATCAAGATTGCTGGGAGAAATATCAGTAACCTCAGATATGCAGATGACACCACCCTTATGGCAGAAAGTGAAGAGGAACTCAAAAGCCTCTTGATGAAAGTGAAAGAGGAGAGTGAAAAAGTTGGCTTAAAGCTCAACATTCAGAAAACGAAGATCATGGCATCTGGTCCCATCACTTCCTGGGAAATAGATGGGGAAACAGTGGAAACAGTGTCAGAATTTATTTTGGGGGATTCGAAAATCACTGCAGATGGTGACTGCAGCCATGAAATTAAAAGACTCCTTGGAAGAAAAGTTATGACCAACCTAGATAGCATATTCAAAAGCAGAGACATTACTTTGCCGATTAAGGTCGTCTAGTCAAGGCTATGGTTTTTCCTGTGGTCATGTATGGATGTGAGAGTTAAGAAAGTTGAGCACCGAAAAATTGATGCTTTTGAATTTGGTGTTGGAGAAGACTCTTGAGAGTCTCTTGGACTTCAAGGAGATCCAACCAGTTCATTCTGAAAGAGATCAGCCCTGGGATTTCTTTGGAGGGAATGATGCTGAAACTGAAACTCCAGTACTTTGGCCCCATCATGCAAAGATCTGACTCATTGGAAAAGACTCTGATACTGGGAGGGATTGGGGGCAGGAGGAGAAGGGGACGACAGAAGATGAGATGGCTGGATCGCATCACTGACTCGATGGATGTGAGTCTGAGTGAACTCCGGGAGTTGGTGATGGACAGCGAGGCCTGGCATGCTGTGATTTATGGAATCGCAAAGAGTCGGACACGACTGAGCAACTGAACTGAACTGAATGAAGTAATAAATGAGAAGATGCTTTGTGAATTGCAAGCAGTTATTTGAGTCTTATCACACATATAATTTATTTCAATTGTTAATGCAGTTCTATATCTCTCCTACATATAAAAAATCAATTTTATCAAGCATAAAGTCCTATAATACCTCACAATACAGTTCATTGCTGTGTTGTGAGTGTTCACCAAGATTAATCAGTAATAGCCATTATTTCACTCTGGTGGAGGCTTAGTCCCTAAGTAATGTCTGACTATTGCAACCCCATGGACTATAGCCCATCAGGCTGCCTCCTCCATCTGTGGGATTTCCCAGGCAAGAATACTGGAGTGAGTTGCCATTTCCTTCTCCAGAGGGTCTTCCTGACCCAAGGATCAAACCTAGGTCTCCTGCATTGCAAGCAGATCCTTTGACTGAGCCACCAAGGATTTCACTCTGTTAGTCCTACATAGCTTACTTTTGAAGTCCTGGGTGACCTATGTAAACTTGAAAGGATTTCCCTCAAAACCCTCAGCCAGTGGACATGAGCTGAGTAATCCCTCTGCGTGACCATGCATCACTCACTCGGAAAATGTGTGGTTTCATTGCTCCCCTGGAGCAGCCGTGAGGGTGGGTATGTGACATTCCTCTCACAGAGTGAAAGTTCAGGCGCATCCGAAGAGGACCAGCTGGTCAGTTCTGCCCTTGCATTTTCTTGGAGTTGCTGCCCTGAGGTTGTTTCGTAACTGGAGAGAGTGGTTTAGCCTTGAACCTTTAAAAGGGCTGCAAAATTGAAAGCTTCCAGGGAAACAACACTTAGTGTTTAGATTTTTGTAAAAACAAGAGATTAAGAGTAATTAATTTATCAAGCCTAATTAGATAAGCTGTCTAACCTTTAGGGCAATGAAAATAAAAGTGCAAAAGAAGTATGTTTGTTTGTCTTCCAATAATGGCATATCTTGGGACAGGACTTGGGATGGTCTTGCAGGCTATGATGGATCAGGACAGACCCATAATGACTGAAAGTAAGAACCTGACCCACCTACCCGCAGGCCTGGGACAAGCCCAGAGAACAGGAAATACAAGTTCAGACTTGATTTTTCTCACCAAGTACTGTGAATTCTACCTCCCAATTTGACCTCACATCTCTCCCTTCTCTGTCTGCCTCATAACTGAGCTGAGTTAAGAGCTCATTAAATGTCACCTGGGTTAATCTCCCTGCCCCCAGATTTAAACCCCTCAAGTTGCCCTCAACTGACCTCTATTCATCCTCCACCCTGCTATAGGAGTCATCTTTTAAAATTACACTATGTGGCCCCATTCTCTTCCTCCCTTAAAGCTTTTCACTGGCCCCCTATGGGCTGATCCTATAAAGCCCAGAGCCCTTAGCATGTCAAGGAATTGTGGGATCTGACTCCTCTTAACGATCAGTCCAGCTGCTTTCCTTCCTACTTCCCTTTCCACTCCCCACACCCCACCCCCACCCCCACCCTCACCCCCACCAAGTTCCTTCCTAACTGAATCAGAGACCTGGGACACAGCTCTTCAAGGCTGTGGTTATTAGGGTTTGATGGTCGTAAAAATTACTTGATCCTGTTTAAAATACAAATTCCTGGGCTATATCCTCACATGATTATGATCCAAGGGGCCTCGTCTAGGAATGTGAACTTTCATATGAACTTTGGTAAAGTCAGGTGCAATTGGGAAGACTTGAAAGTCCAGGCTCAGCTGGGAAAGTTGATTGAACACCTACCTGTGGTCCCTGGTGTGGCTGGAGTCTGAGAGGGACCATCTGGAGATGGAGCTGTGGAGAGTAAGTGCTATCAGAGGACCAGGTAGAAGCAAGGAGACCTCCGTATCTAATCTGCCTTTAGAGGCAGGCAGCATCTCCCAACTACCCTTCTAGTGAGTGGCTAAGACCAGCACCAAGCCTAGAGAAGTGAATGTACACTTCGCCCCTTAAAGGCAAGCTCACCTAAATGCATTTCTGGAAAATGCAATTTGCCACAACTATTAGATGGTATTAATAAATGATTGTCATTTTTTTTTCTTGTCCTGTTTTCATGGATTTTTTTCGAAGTATTTATTGAATTTGTTACAATATTGTTTCTGTTTTTATGTTTTGGTTTTTTGGCCACAAGGCATGTGGATTCTCAGCTCCCCAGCAAGGGATTGAACCTGCACCCCCTGCATTGGAAGGTGAAGTCCTAATCCCCCACCCCCACCCTCACCCCCACCAAGTTCCTTCCTAACTGAATCAGAGACCTGGGACACAGCTCTTCAAGGCTGTGGTTATTAGGGTTTGATGGTCGTAAAAATTACTTGATCCTGTTTAAAATACAAATTCCTGGGCTATATCCTCACATGATTATGATCCAAGGGGCCTCGTCTAGGAATGTGAACTTTCATATGAACTTTGGTAAAGTCAGGTGCAATTGGGAAGACTTGAAAGTCCAGGCTCAGCTGGGAAAGTTGATTGAACACCTACCTGTGGTCCCTGGTGTGGCGGAGTCTGAGAGGGACCATCTGGAGATGGAGCTGTGGAGAGTAAGTGCTATCAGAGGACCAGGTAGAAGCAAGGAGACCTCCGTATCTAATCTGCCTTTAGAGGCAGGCAGCATCTCCCAACTACCCTTCTAGTGAGTGGCTAAGACCAGCACCAAGCCTAGAGAAGTGAATGTACACTTCGCCCCTTAAAGGCAAGCTCACCTAAATGCATTTCTGGAAAATGCAATTTGCCACAACTATTAGATGGTATTAATAAATGATTGTCATTTTTTTTTCTTGTCCTGTTTTCATGGATTTTTTTCGAAGTATTTATTGAATTTGTTACAATATTGTTTCTGTTTTTATGTTTTGGTTTTTTGGCCACAAGGCATGTGGATTCTCAGCTCCCCAGCAAGGGATTGAACCTGCACCCCCTGCATTGGAAGGTGAAGTCCTAAACACTGACCCCCAGGGAATTCCCTTGGATTTATATATTTTTTTAATTCCTTGATATATTAGAGAGTCATGCTAAGTATTTATGCGTGAGATGATATATTTGATATTTGCTTTAAAATCCTACAAAAAACTACCTGCCATCGTAATTACTCATGTTTATGTAGTTGTTGTTATTTAACCACTAAGTCATGTCCGACAGTTTTTGCAGCTCCATGGACTATAGACTGCCAGGCTGCTCTGTCCAGGGGATTTTTCCAGGTAAGAACAACTGGAATAGGTGGCCATTTCCTTCTCCAGGGGATCTTCCTGACCCAGGGATTGAACACACATCTCTTGTATCAGCAGGCAAATTCTTTACCACTGAGCTACTAGGGAAAGTCTTGTTTACACAGTATCATAACTTAAATGTGTGGTAACTTATAATTTCTGAACATTTACATTTACAGTATTTTCAACTTTTTGATATTAAGCTTCTTGACTGGGATAAATATCTTTGTTTCAATATTTAGTCTCAATTTTATTTCCTTAGGGCTTCCCTGGTGGCTCAGAGGTTAAAGCGTCTGCCTGCAATGCGGGAGATCTGGGTTCTATCCCTGGGTCAGGAAGATCCCCTAGAGAAGGAAATGGCACCCCACTCCAGTATTCTTGCCTGAAGAATCCCATGGACAGAGGAGCCTGGTGGGTTACAGTCCACGAGGTCGCAAAGAGTCAGACTCGACTGAGCGACTTAACTTTCAACTTTATTTCCTTAGTGTAGACTCTAAAGCTACACATGGTATTACAGTGAAAAAACATGACCTATAAAATGACTCTTGATATATTGCCAGATTTATTTTCAAAGAGTTTCTGTTCACTTATGGTTTTCCTCCTCATCCTCAGAATGTAGGAGTATCAAGTCTTAGGTGATATCTCAGTCTCTCATGCTCGCCTATTATCTTTCCAAATGAACTTCAGAATAATCTAATTAAGTGAAAAGAAAGAAGAAGAGGGAGGGAGAAGAAAGAAAGAAAAAAAAGCTCGAGAATTCCTATTAGGATTTTCACTGGGTTAAAAAAATCCTGTGGTGCTTAAAAATCTCATACATAATGCATGAAGACACACCTCCTTAAGAAATCAAATCAGAGCTATATGGAGAGGCAAACGTTCATTTCTGTTTACTTCCCCTCTCTCGGTTGCTTTTCCCTCCAGAGACCCAATTTTTAATGCCTATCACACCAGGCTTAAAAAATCCTTATGATTTTATATTTATACATGCAGACACATATACTTATTGTTAGATTGATTTTTTGTTTCTTGCTTCTATTCTATTCATACTATCTCTATTCCTCTAACAATTATTCTTAAAAACCTAGTATATTTATTTATACATCTTATTCATTCAATGTCTAAAGTTAAACCATAGTTGTGTCCTTGCCAAATAATAAGACAAATGTCATAGCAATTTCTTCTCCCTTCTCTCCATTTCCTACCATAAGTAAATCATCTGGGGTTTTATTTCCAGATTTCATTACCAGAAACTATTTGATGTATCAGAACTATTTAAACTTAAGCACCTATCTTTCTACATAAGGGTTTTTTTAAAAAATTATATATATATATATATATATATAAAATGGCATGTGGCATGTGGGATGTAGTTCTCTGATCAGGGGTCAAACCTGGGCCCCCTGCATCAGAAGCTCCAAGTCTTAGCCACTGGACCACCAGGGAAGTTTTTTGTGCCCCATTTTTTTTTTTCCTTACAAGTTTCATCTGTCTGAAATATATTCTCAAGTAATTCTTTCAGAAAGGAGCTAAGCATGTTATACTTTCACGTTCAAGAAAATATTTCTTTCCCTTATTTTAATGCTAGCTGATGGGGTATATAATTTTAGATTAAAATTCTTTTGTCTGAGAATTTTGAGGATTTGCTCTATTTTTTTCCATCATCCAGTGTTGTTGACAAGAAGGCTATTACCAATCAATTTTTTTATGGTTGTTGCTTAAAACAAGTGATTGCCCCTCTGTCATCTTTCCAGCTTTATTTTCATGGTATAAAGCATGAATCTCAAAGTGAGTGCCTCCTTACATCTCTGCCCTTGGCCCACCACTGAAGCCAGGCACTGCTCCTGTGTTCTCTAGAAATAATAGAAAACAAGGTAGACTCAGTCTCTGTCTGCATGGAGAATATATTTGAGGGTTGGGGTTATGGAAGACAAGACTGTAAACAAATGCATAAACAAAGTAATTGATGTGAAAAGAAGGAAAGGAACATGTTGTTATAAATGAGAACAATGGATTGGGTGTAGGGATCTAGTTCTCTGACCAGGGATTGAGCCCAGGCCTCCTGCATTGGAAGTGTGGAGTCTTAGCCACTGGACCACTGGGAAAATGAAAGTTTAAGTCACTCAGTTGTGTCCGACTTTTTTGCGACCCCATGGACTATGCAGTTCATGGAATTCTCCAGGCCAGATTACTGGAGTGGATAGCTGTTCCCTTCTTTAAGAGATCTTCCCAATGCAGGGATGAACCTAGGTCTCCCACACTGCAGGTGGATTCTTCACCAGCTGAGCCACTAGGGAAGCCTGGCCACTGGGAAGTCCCTGTTTAATACAGTTGCCTGTCCTTTTTTTTTGGTCTACAATGGCATATCTATTAGGATTTTTCATTACACCCTCTGTCTCATGTTCTCTTTTCGTCTTCAACCTTTTGTTTTGCCATGCTACACTTTGGCCATTTTATTCTTATGTATATTTTAGTTTACTAATTCTTTACTGCTTGGTTTAATCTGCTGTTAAACGTGTTTTGAGAAAGAAAGCAAAATCTGATGCTGTAAAGAGCAATATTGCATAGGAACCTGGAACGTCAGGTCCATGAATCATTGAGAACCCCATGAACAGCATGAAAAGGCAAAATGATAGGATACCAGAAGAGGAACTCCCCAGGTCAGTAGGTGCCCAGTATGCTCCTGGAGATCAGAGGAGAAATAACTCCAGAAAGAATGAAGGGATGGAGCCAAAGCAAAACCAATACCCAGCTATGGATGTGACTGGTGATAGAAGCAAGATCTGATGCTGTAAAGAGCAATACTGCATAGGAACCTGGAATGTCAGGTCCATGAATCAAGGCAAGTTGGAAGTGGTCAAACAAGAGATGGCAAGGGTGAACATTGACATTCTAGGAATCAGCAAACTAAAGTGGACTGGAATTGGTGAATTTAAATCAGATGACCATTATATCTACTACTGTGGGCAGGAATCCCTCAGAAGAAATGGAGTAGCCATCATGGTCAACAAAAGAGTCTGAAATGCAGTACTTGGATGCAGTCTCAAAAACGACAGAATGATCTCTGTTCATTTCCAAGGCAAACCACTCAATATCACAGTTACCCAAGTCTATGCCCCAACCAGTAACACTGAAGAAGCCGAAGTTGAACGGTTTTATGAAGACCTACAAGACCTTTTAGAACCAATACCCAAAAAAGATGTCCTTTTCATTATAGGGGACTGGAATGCTAAACTAGGAAGTCAAGAAACACCTGGAGTAACAGGCAAATTTGGCCTTGGAATGCAGAATGAAGCAGGGCAAAGACTAACAGAGTTTTGCCAAGAAAATGCACTAGTCATAGCAAACACCCTCTTCCAACAACACAAGAGAAGACTCTACACATGGACATCACCAGATGGTCAACACCAAAATCAGATTTATTATATTCTTTGCAGCCAAAGATGGAGACGGTCTATACAGTCAGCAAAAACAAGACCAGGAGCTGACTGTGGTTCAGATCATGAACTCCTTATTTCCAAATTCAGACTGAAATTGAAGAAAGTAGGGAAAACTGCTAGACCACTCAGGTATGACCTAAATCAAATCCCTTATGATTATACAGTGGAAGTGAGAAATAGATTTAAGGGCCTAGATCTGATAGATAGAGTGCCTGATGAACTACGGAATGAGGTTCGTGACATTGTATGGGAGACAGGGATCTAGAACATCCCCATGGAAAAGAAATGTAAAAAAGCAAAATGGCTGTCTGGGGAGGCCTTACAAATAGCTGGCAACCTATGGTCCATAGGATTGCCAAGAGTCAACATGACTCAAGCTATTAATGCTTGGCACACTTGCAAGAAACGGGCAGTTGAGTTTGTCCTCTGGATTTTGGATGCTGCATCCGATTCCCCTTGGTTGATTGAGTCCACACATGTGAAATCTGTGGATCTGGAGGGCCAACTGCACTGTGTCATGTCCTACAAAGGACTTGGGTGCTTTTTTGGAGTTCAGTATCTTCTCCAGAAGATACTGAAAGATGGCTGTATTGCCTTATTCATCATCATCTTGGAAGAATTTTCTCCACTAAATGCAATCACATTTCTTGAATATAAGATAGTATAGTACTGCTTTTTTTCCCTCCTCGAAGTGCCTCAGAAGTCTCAGCGCTCAGTCTCAGCGCTCAGTGTCTTGAGTAGTTATTGCCACTACCCTCCTTTGTATCTGCTTTGCCTCCCGACTAAACAAAAGGTATCGACTTGCAACGTTTCCATTAAAATTGGATTAAAGTCTGCATTTCCTACAGGGGTGGTACTTCGATTGCGGTCCTTTCCATGTTGTCAATTCGACAAACGTGTTTGGCAGGTGTAGACTGTTGTGATCACTTTTCTGTTTGTGACATTTTGAGAAGGGGGAGAAAACGGCACGGTTCAGTGGATGACACAGTTTGTGGCAACATAAAAATTTGAAATTCTTAAAACGATTTAGCATTTCCCCTCCCAGACACATTATTTATCACAGAGAAGTGATATTCTGGGGGACTCAAGCCAATCAGAGGATGGGAGTATAATTTTTACAAAACAAATGTGTGTATAAATTATCACTCTCTCTTCTCCTCTCCATAAATAGCACCACTAATAGATCCAGAGCTGAGATATGGGAAGGGGTGCCGTGTTCTACAGCAGTTCATCTGGGGAGGCAGAGCTGAGAAGTCCGGCCAGCTCAGACACACAGCTATGCTCCAGCCTCGTCCCCATCTCCTGAGTACAGTAGCTGAGGCAGGGCCTCTTGTCTAGAATAGAAGGGTCTCATGTGTGTGTGTGTGTTCACGTGCAAGGAAACAGGGAGACAAAGGCTTACAATTTAAGCCGTGATTGAACCACAAATATGTTTTACTTGGCTGGTAAATTTATACAATAGGGAACTTTTATTGAAAAGTTTAGATTACTGTCTTCTTAGAGAGATCTTGAGCTCTTTCCTAAGGGGGAGAGCAGCTAACTGGAGTCTGTAGTGATTCTGTAAAGTGACCGCCGCCTCTAGAGGCGGTAAACCCTCTAGGCTGCTTACTGCCCACCATCCCCGTTGCCTCAGATCCAACCCGCTCCATTTTGTTACTACCTTCTTGGATACAAGGAATAGTTGAGTTTGTGGGCCTGTGGATGAATAATCCAGTGACTTTTCAATCCAGGGTCCTTGCAAATTTTGCCCCCGATGTAGGCCCTGATGGTGGAAGGAATCTAATTTTCTTGTAAGACTATTTTTCAGAATCTGCACGACTTACAGTTTACTTCCATTGGCTGAAACAGTCAATATTCTCTTTGAATTTATGTCTTAATTGGAGGAAAGTTTCTTTACAATATTGCGTTGGTTTCTGCTGCACGGCAAGGTGAATCAGCCAGAATGAAACATGTATACACACACACACACACACACACGCGCACACACACACACACACGTGCACACACACACACACACGCGCGCACACACACACACACGTGCACGCACACACACACACACACATGTCTCCCCTCCCTCCTGAGCCTCCCTGCCTGCCCCGCCCCCACCCCTCTAGGTCATCACAGAGCACCAGGCTGGGCTCCCTGTGTCATCCAGCACCTTCCTGCCAGCTCTCCACTTTACACTCAGAGTGTATACATGTTGAGGCAACTTCTCCACTCACTCCACTCCCTCCTTCCCCCACTGTGTTCATAAGTCCACTCCCTCCATCTGCGATTCTGTTCCTTCATTGCAAATAGGTTCCTCAGCACCAGTTTTTCAGATCCCATATATATGCAGTAATATGCAATGTTGTTTTTCTCTTTCTGACGTAGTGTCTGGAGCTTCATATGCACTCAGTACATGCTGTCTCTTATACACATCTCGCCCCCACCCCTCTAGGTCATCACAGAGCACCAGGCTGGGCTCCCTGTGTCATCCAGCACCTTCCTGCCAGCTCTCCACTTTACACTCAGAGTGTATACATGTTGAGGCAACTTCTCCACTCACTCCACTCCCTCCTTCCCCCACTGTGTTCATAAGTCCACTCCCTCCATCTGCGATTCTGTTCCTTCATTGCAAATAGGTTCCTCAGCACCAGTTTTTCAGATCCCATATATATGCAGTAATATGCAATGTTGTTTTTCTCTTTCTGACGTTCTCCACTCCAGACAGAGTCAATGTTCTTTTAAAAAGGAAAGCAAGATATTTCCAACTTTTCTGCAGTTTTCGTTTTCCTTTCGCATTCTTTTGCAACTCTTCTGAACCAAGCAGCTTCTTGGGAGGTACACTGAAAGGCTGAATATTCACAATGTAAATCACATCCCTTGTAAATCATAGTACACCACACACATTATGTGGCTCTGGAATTTCTGCTAACCACAACTGCCATCTCTGAGCTGACTACCAATGCTGGGTGTGTTAGTGACAAAAATCCTCAGCAGAAATATTCCAGGGCTAATAAATGTTATGTTTTTGCCTTCTTCACTTTACAGTGATATATGTTTTGTCAGAGGGGGGAAATGTGTATTTTTCCAGAGTCTTTCATTAGTGTCTCTAAACTTGTTCAAGATTTGTACTTCGGGCAGCTCTCCAACTGACCCACCACTCAATTCCCTTCTGCAGAAGAAGGGGAAGCTCGACAGAGGAATCACTGAATCACAGAATGTGTGAGTTTGAGACTTGGCACTGGGAATCTGTAAAACAAAACTTTGAGAAATTTGCCACATTTTAATAAGCATGTTATAAACTATTTTTGATTGCTTGTTTTTATTGCATACTCAATGTGTGCACCTAATTCAGGAGTCAGGGTCCAATCTAGCCAGCTACCTATTTTTGTATTGGCACACAGCCAGGCCCCCTTATTTACATATCATCTGCGGCTTCTTTTGTACACAACGAAGCTGAGTAGATGCAACAGAGGCTAATACGGCCAGCAAAGCAGAAATATTTACTGTGTAGTCCTTTAAGAAAAACTCTGCCACACTCGATCTAATTCTCTAACATAGTAGAAAAAGTGTTACTGCTTGTTAAATGCATTTTTTAAAAAATGATTAGTTCTCCTAAGTGTAAGCTCCTGAACTCCTCTTCAGGAGCCTTGTGGCACTTATAATCATTTATTCACTGGACATCTTCATACTCTAAGCTGCTTAGAGGGAGGGTCTCTTTTGGATCTGATGGTATCAATTAGGAATGCTTTTAACTGCAAGTAATAGAATACTTCCACTAGTGGCTTGAACGATGAAGATTTGAATTATCTCATCTAATCAGAAACCTGGATGCCGCTGAGTCTAGGTTGGATGCAGAAGCCCCAGGCTTGTGCAAACCACAGCTGCTATAATCCCAGTGCTGGAACAAGACAAGAAGCTAGACACTCAGTGAAAACATGTCCAGTAGCACGTGGACGTATTGATGGTTGAATGGGTAAATGATGGACAACATTTTTCTAATTTAGTTACATTTGGTCCGCACAGTAGGCAGCAGGGGGCAGCGTGAAAGGTGTCCTTGGTAGTAAGAATGTTGCGGACTTTCGCTTTACCTTAACCTCTTTGTATCTTTATCTTAACCTCTTCGTATCCGAGCGAGGCACAAACAGAAAGTCAGCTACTAGAGTGAGTCTGTATGGTTTTTGACTATCCAGCACCCATGAGCCACCTTTCTGGTTACAGCTCTTTAACTTTGCTTTCAAGAACCAAGTCTCTGAAATGATGTGACTGAAGTAAGGCAGGGGCAGCCCTGCCCCCAGGGAGCATGTGCTCCGGAGTCAGTATCCGCCCGCTCCCGTCCTCAGTGATCGGCCCAGAGCTGAGCGCACGTCCCAGGGTCACACAGCCTGGATGAGCACGAGGCCTCAGCAGGTGCTCCCAGGGAACAAGAACACAGAGCAGCCTCTAACAGTGCCTAGTCCATAGAGGGTGTCAGCAAACAGCTATCGAATGAACGAGTCGATAGACGAATAAATAGCACCTTCCTGTGTCAGACAAGAAGGGTCCCCAGTGACCAGCTAGTCTACCCGGCAGCGGAAGCACTGGAGCCTCAGTCTCTATCGGCAAGCCAAGGCCTCCCCTGCTCCTCCTTCCTCCTGACTGTGGCCACCGGGACGCTCAGGCTTCCAGCAACCAACCTCTGCCTCGTCCATTTTCTCAAGTCCTTGAATGTTTCCATTTTGTGAAGTACATCTTGTCTATGTATTTGAATTTCAGTTCTTGTCATGTGCAGCTGGATGAGGAAGATGCCAGTGGCCCCTTGCCGCCTTGCTGTGCCCACTAAGGGAGGTAGGCTTTCTCCTGACCCTCCTCCTGCAGCCCTGTGTCTCTAAGCACATCTCTGGCCGGGCGCTTCTGGCTGTCTCTCTCCTGCATCCCCACACTCCCCACGGTGGGCTCAAGCACATTCCTGTTCTTACTCCTTAATGCAGTGTGTCCCACAGCCCCCTGGGCTGACTCGTTTCAAGAGGTTCACCTGGGCCACAGAGAAATCCAGATCTTAGACATTCAGTGGAGATCTCCAGGGCCCTGGGGTGTCCAGTGGAGTGAGTCTGAGAGTCCTCCCAGGTCGGTGACTGAGCAAACACTGTGTCTTTCAGAAACAGACGGCCTCCAGGTATAGCCTGCGCGGCAGGGCTCCATCTTGGAACTTCCAGTGCATTCTGCAGCTGGGGTGGGCCGCAGGCCTCGCATTCTCTTCCACCCCAGCAGGGCTGCTGCGAGCTCAACAGTGGTGCATGAGGATGATACCAGGACTCCTCCTTCTGAAAATATCCCTGCGATTTTCCCCTTCCAGGGAACTAAAAACTATTTTGCAATATGAAGAGCTTCATGGAAGAGAATATTTAAACAAGTAGCTATCTGAAACATTATGCTCTGTGAATTCAACTGTCAATCATTAAATCAAAAGTTTGATGTTAGGAACTCTAAGTAATATGTGATGTGATAGTCACCAGTAATGTCCGACTCTTTGTGACCTCGTAGACTGTAGTACACCAGGCTCCTCCTCGGTCCACGGGATTCTCCAGGCAAGAATACTGGAGTGGGACACCTGTTTAAGAATACATTTTTTAATGTACTCAGATTTTTAAATTTTAAAATTCACTCTGCCACTTACTCACTGTGTAAACTTGAACTTGAATAAGAACCTTAAACAAGAACAAGGTCACTGTATAATCTTGAACAGGAAGAGACCCTGATGCTGGGAAAGATTGAAGGCAGAAGGAGAAAGGGGCGCCAGAGGATGAGATGGTTAGATAACATTATCAACTCAGTGGACGTGAACTTGAGAAAATTCCGGGAGATACTGAAGGACAGGGAAGCCGGCTTCTGCAGTCCATGGGGTCACAGAGTTGGACACAACTTAGCTACCAAATAACAATAACAACAAACCTTGAAAGTTACTGAAACCAGCGGTTTTCAAATGTGGTCCCCAGACAGCAGCAGCAGCAGCAGCTGGGAAGTTTTGGAATGAAAATCTCAGGGCCCACGCACCAGACCTACTGAATCAAATACTCCAGGAAAAGGAGTCAATAATCAGAGTTTTATCAAGCCCGACAGGTAATTCCAGTGCATAGCAAACCGTTGAGAACCATCAGCTTACGCTATCCACTCTGAGTCTCCTTATACGTAAAAGGAGAGTCATATCACTTGGCCCCCTAAGGCTGTTTTAAGGATTAAACTCAATAGGTCTTGCGTGGAAAGTACCCAGTACAGTGTCTGGAGCTTCATATGCACTCAGTACATGACGCCTACAATCAGTGTTATTGTCATTTGGTTGTTATTGGATTTCATTTCTGGGTGGCCAGTGAATTAGTCCACATCTCCATGTGTCTACCTGTGAAACAGTGAAGAGGGAAGGTATTTCAGTGTTAATCATTATAACAATAGCTAATTTAGTGAACTCCTACCCTGGACCAGCCACTTGGCTAATCACTTCATGAACTCTGCATTTGATCTTCATTAAAAAAGAAAAAAAAAAGCTTAGAGAATGGTGCTATTATTGTCCATCATGAGACAGGTGATGTAGCTTAAGTAGCTTGCCCAGAATAACACAGGTAGTGGGTGAAAGAGCCAGGAAAATAATTCAGGGACTGAGTCTCCAGAGCCCGGGTTTTAAGCAGACCACCACACCGCCAGTCCAAAGCGGTTTGCAGAAGGGACTATGGGGTGGCCACTTTCATACATTCAATGTCACGTAAAAATCAGATACTCACTACCCCGTACGCATTAACACCATTCGGTTCAGTTCAGTTCAGTTCAGTCGCTCAGTCGTGTCCGACTCTTTGCGACCCCATGAATCACAACACACCAGGCCTCCCTGTTCATCACCAACTCCCGGAGTTCACTCAGACTCATGTCCATTGAGTCCATGATGCCATCCAGCCATCTCATCCTCAGTCGTCCCCTTCTCCTCCTGCCCCTAGTCCCTCCCAGCATCACTGACTTTTCCAGTGAGTCAACTCTTCGCATCAGGTGGTCAAAGTATTGGAGCTTCAGCTTCAGCATCAGTCCTTCAATGAACACCCAGGACTGATCTCCTTTAGGATGGACTGGCTGGATCTCCTTGCAGTCCAAGGGACTCTCAAGAGTCTTCTCCAACACCACAGTTCAAAAGCATCAATTCTTCAGCGCTCAGCCTTCTTCACAGTCCAACTCTCACATCCATACATGACCACAGGAAAAACCATAGCCTTGACTAGACGGACCTTAGTCGGCAAAGTAATGTCTCTGCTTTAGAATATGCTATCTAGGTTGGTCATAACTTTCCTTCCAAGGAGTAAGCCTCTTTGAATTTCATGGTTGCAGTCACCATCTGCAGTGATTTTGGAGCCCCCAAAAATAAAGGCGGACACTGTTTCCACTGTTTGAATATGCTATCTAGGTTGGTCATAACTTTCCTTCCAAGGAGTAAGCCTCTTTGAATTTCATGGTTGCAGTCACCATCTGCAGTGATTTTGGAGCCCCCAAAAATAAAGTCTGACACTGTTTCCACTGTTTCCCCATCTATTTTCCGTGAAGTGATGGGACCAGAGGCCATGATCTTCATTTTCTGAATGTTGTGCTTTAAGCCAACTTTTTCACTCTCCTCTTTCACTTTCATCAAGAGGCCCTTTAGCTTTTCTTCACTTTCTGCCATAAGGGTGGTGTCATCTGCATATCTGAGGTGATTGATATTTCTCCCAGCAATCTTGATTCCAGCTTGTGTTTCTTCCAGCCCAGTGTTTCTCATAATGTACTCTGCATAGAAGTTAAATAAGCAGGGTGACAATATACAGCCTTGACGTACTCCTTTTCCTATTTGGAAACAGTCTGTTGTTCCATGTCCAGTTCTAACTGTGGCTTCCTGACCTGCATACAGATTTCTCAAGAGGCAGGTCAGGTGGTCTGGTATTCGCATCTCTTTCAGAATTTTCCACAGTGCTATTGGTTAATTAGAGACAAAGTCTCTGGATCGGTTTGGCTGGAGATGAGTTTATCTTGTAAGGGGACCTCGTGGCCGTCCTCTGTGAGGCTCCCCAGGGCCTGAGCACATGGGTCATGTGGTCCTGATGGGAGATGATCTGCTGATGACAGGTCCATAAGGACAGCCCGGAACTGCTCCTTCCGGGTCACTCTTTGAGGCAGTGACTACCTGGGCCCACAGAATACATTCAATACCCCTATGAGATGAGACAATCAACTAGAAAAAAATACTTCCTTTACTTACAGAAATACTTCCTTTAGCTTTAGGTGAGGATGAGAAAGAGGAAATGTGGAAATGTGACTTGTAATTATTGTTAAGTAAGTAATAAGCGGTTGTACTTATTAGCGTGGGTGTAGGGGCCCAATGATAAGTGCTAAATTTACACCATTTTTCAAAAAGTCTAGCCCATAAGATACCAATCACACCCTGTAAAACAACTTAGAAATGGGTAAAAAATTTTATGTATGTCAAAAGAATTTCAGAAGAGGCTGCTGCATTTGTAAATGTATTTAAACATCCATCAGAATGATATTCCACAGTAAAAATATACATTTACTCAGTGCTGTGTTCACTTCATCCTGAAGAACTTTTCAGGCACAAATAAACCTGGGACAAAACCCTGCAAGCTTTCTCATTTGAGCGAACTTAATAGTCTGTCCTTCATTTGAGAGTTTCCACCTACATCTTCAAAGCTGGACCTCAGAAATATTACAAGACGTTCGGTTTACTGTGAAACTCCCCTGTGTTCCGAAAATGACAGTGTCAACAATAGCACCAGTGAGCAAAGACTACTTTTGGCTTCTGCCTTTTATTTAATTTTTTTCCCCCTCTCCTTAGCTCCACCCCAGCCAGCTCTTGAAAGGCCTTCTGTTCTGTCAGCCATAATGACATCTGCTGGCGGAGACAGGAAGTCATAAATCCGCAGGCCCCCTCTCAACCAAACCTCGTTAATGCCGCCATTTATCACGGGGGCTGGGTGCCATCTCTGGAGGGCTGGGCGCACAGAGTCCATTTTCTCCCATACCCCTCTCCCAGGAGAGCAACCATTTTACAAGCAGCTACGTTTTCCTCTCGCGTCTGCAGACCTGAAAGGCAGATGCAGCGACCGGCTCTTGGAAAGCAGCCACGATTCCAGGCAACAATAGACTCAACTTGATGTCGCAGAACGGAGGGAGGCAGTTCTCACCAAGCTCTGCCCTTGCTCGTTTTAAATCAGCCCCTCACTGCATCCCGGGGGGCATGGAGGACTTCCTCCCCGGGAGCCCCTCCGCCTCCCTGAACTTCTTTAGGGGCGAAACTAGCTACAGGGGAGGGGGTCGAGGAGAATGATTGAAGCTCAGAGTCACTTTCGTTCCACACTCATTCAGGCTGAGGTTCGGGTTTTATTTCTTAGGCATTCACCATACCCTAGGACTTGATTCAAGACCTGGGTCTGTGCAGAACGTTGTCTAGCTTTTGCTACTCAAAGTGTGGTCCCTGGAGCAGAACCCTCAGCAGCGTCTGCTGCAGCTTGTTAGAAATGCAGCATCCCGGGCCCCCTGTGGGCCTCCCTGGTTAGCCGGGTGGTAAAGAGCCCGCCTGGCAGTGCAGGAGATCCAGGAGACATGTGTGCAATCCCTGGGGCGGGAAGATCCCCTGGAGAAGGAAACAGTGACCCACTCCAGTATGCTTGCTGGAGAATCCCAGGGACAGAGGAGCCTGGCGGGCCACAGTCCATGAGGCCGCAAAAGAGTCGGAGACGACTTAGCAGCTGAACAAACACAGGCACTCTCCGCCCACTTGATCAGAATCTGTGCTGGAAGCCAGATCCCCAGACGCCTCCTCTGCATTAAAGCTTGCGAGGCCAGGCTCTGCTCTGGGCTTCTCAGCCTTGGTCCCTATTAACATTTGGGGCTGGGTCAGTCTTTGCTTGCAAGGGCCTTCCCTGTGTGCTATAGGACGTACGCCAGGACCTCTGGCCTCTACCTGCTACATGCCGGTAACACACCTCTGAATCACGACAATCAGAAACATTTGCAGACATTGTCAAGTGTCTCCTGGAACCCACGTATGCTCCGTGAATTCACGGGATCCTGGTAGAAAGGCACTTTTCAGACTCCACCCCACGTCTACTCTCTCAGGATCCCTAAAGATGGACCCAGGAGTCGGTCTATTTTAACTCTGTGGGAGACATCACGTGGACTACGTTTACGAACACATTAGGAACTGTTAAGCCACCGCACACAGACAGGGAAAGCAACGCGTGACTAGACAGTTTGTGATGCAGAGGTCAGCGCGGGTCTTGCCTAGCGGCTCAGAGGTACAGAATCCCCCTGCCAAGGCAGGAGACACAGGTTTGATCCCTGATCCAGGAAGATGCCACGTGCCTCGGAGCAACTAAGCCCATGGGCCGCAAGTACTGAGCCTGTGCTCAGGACTCCGGGAGCTGCAACTGCTGAAGCCCTGGGGCCCTGGAGAGAAGTCACTGCAGAGAGAAGCCCCCGCTCGCCACAGCCAGTGCCCGCACAGCAGTGAAGCCCAGCGAAGCAGAAATAATAACAGAAAGAGCGACTCAGCGCCCTGTCGTGAGAGTGACACGTGGTGGCTGAATGTACAGGCCGGAGCCGTCTCAGCATGTTGGAATCCAGGCTTCCCGGCTGCTGTCTCCATAGCCTTGGGTGAGTCACCTAACCCCTCTGTGCCTCAGTTTCTTCAATATAAAACGGGGACAGTAAGGCCACCATCTCATGGAATCGTCCCAAGGACTGACGCATTCACGTTTAAAGGGCTCAGCATAGCGTGCGGCACGAATGCCTCGTAAACACTAACTACTGGTCTGACCGTTTCTATAACTGCCTGTCTTTCCCTAGACGTTCAAGCTCCCATAGGACCAGGCGGTTGCTTTATTTCCCTCTGCATCCGTAGCACCTAGCCCACTGCCTGGCAAGGAGGAGGCGCGTAATGAAGCTTGGTAGGAAGCGGAGGAGGCTGCGAAGGAGAGGAGAAGGCGCGGGCAGGAGCTCTCTGCCACCCCCGGCTGGGCTGTGTGCTGTGCCGTCTCTGCGGTTCGTTCATGAAGAGCTGAGCTTCCCCGGCTGCTTCTGTGAACTGGTGTCCTTGCAAACGCAGAAGATTGAGCTGATGTTCGTTTTAGCCCTTAGCACAGAGTAGATTAAACCTCAGATGCAGGTGAAATCATTCTATAAACAATAGCCAGTCAACAAATGCTTGTAAAAGAAAGAAAAAGCTGAAAATGTGGGAGTGCTGAGTGTCAGGTGTCGTGATGAGTATTTTACATCAGGTCACACAATCCCCTCTGAGCCCCCAGTGGAATCGGTGACATAATTATCCCCATTGTACAGATAGGAGACTCAGAGAGGCTAAATAACCTGCTCAAGGTCATAGTCTCAGTCAATAGTGGAAGTCGTCTTTAAGTGTAGGTCTGTCTGACTCCGCACCTACATTTGTTTTCCTTTCCTGGTGCCTACCTGGGCACACAGTGATCCTATGTCCCAGGTTTTCTTGGGACAATCCTAATTTCAAACATTCTTCTCCCATCTGTGGTTAAGAACACACTTGTGTTAGATCACATCTTTCATTTTGTTTAAAATCTCGAGCCGTGGTAATAATGAGGACTCTGCTCTGCACTACAGATGTGAGGAGAAGAGAGGCCACTGGTCCCAGTGGGCACACGGTGGGGGAGAGAGGACTCTGACAAAACTAGCAAATAAACAAGATAATACGAACTGAATACATTACAGACAAGAGCATTAAAACAGAGCAGCTAACAGAGGCCCGGTGTGAAGACTTACGGTGCATTTAGTCGTTACTGAAGGGCTTTCCTGGTGGCCCAGACAGTAAAGAATCTGCCTGCAAGGCAAGAGACCCAGGTTCCATTCCTGGATCGGGAGGATCCCCTGGAGAAGGAAGTGGCAACCCACTCCAGTATTCTTGCCTGGATAAGTGTGTGGAAAGAAGAGGCTGGCAGACTACAGTCCACGGGGTCACAAAGAGTCGGACACAGCTAAGCAACTAACGCACCCAGATCATTACTGAAGGCCTGCGAGGTACCTGGAACCAGGCTAAAAAGCGGAGACGTTGCCTATAAGACACTGTGTATGAGAGTCTTGGGGCTCGCCCGTGTGAAGCCCATGGTTCGAGGGATTCCAGTCTAGCAGATGCTGCCTGGTGGCCGGCCCACTTCCCACACTTCAGTAGCACACGCAGCTCTTTGACACAGGGAAGGGCGGGAAAAACTGCCTCCTCCCAGCTCTCAGGTGGGTGGACACGTTGGCCCTCTCCAGCTTCAGAAGGGATATCTCCAAGGGGAGTCTCTACACATCTACACCGAGTCCCACTGCCCCACCCCCCCAACAGGATGAACTGCGGCTGCCCGTGGTGACAACCTGCTTGACGACACCCTCCAACTGCCTGCATCCTTCTCTTACACCCCTACTGGAGTTTTCTAGGATTATCTTCCAAATAAACGACTTGCTCTCAGATCTTAATCTTGAGGGGTGTGCTTCTTGGGGAACCAAAAGCAAGACATACAAGCCTTCAAGACACACAAGAGCGTCTGCAAGCCCAAACTATTCAACCATTTTAATCCGGTGGGCTCCTTAGCAGTGTTGGCCTTCCCAGCAATGGTTAAGGAGAAAGACAAGCTGTATTGATGGGCAAAAACAGCATCCAGGAAAAGTCACTTTGACATAATCCTAGCAAGCAGAGGTAGAATCTCATGAAATTTTCAAGACAACAGACGCTTAATGCCTAATCATAACAGATAAGACATGCTCTGGATAAGACAGAAAGGTGTTCTCAGAGCGAATTATATCATTCTCTATTTGCTTCTGAAAGTTGAGGGGCACCTTTGGGCACACGGTTCTAATGAGTCCAGGGATGAGAGCTTGATGCACAGTTGAAGTGGCATAAAATATACCGGAGCCCAGAGCTTAAAGGCTGCCCGTCACGTGGCCTCCAGGCCGCTCGGTCCTTACATTCACTTAATGTCTTCCTGTGGCTAATGAAGTTGAGCAATGGATTACTGGGCCAGCGACGCGGTCTGGATTCTTCAGCAGCAGCAAAACACTGTCGCCAACTGCAAGCAGTCAGCTCCCAGGGACAACGGTGATGATGCCCAACTGAAGAGTTCCCACACCCCAGCTGGCCTGCTCAGCAGTAGCCCCGTTTCAGATATCCGTGAGGCTTAATTCTACACCTAACCACATCTTCTTCTTCTTCTTTTTTTTCTTAAGAGAGATTAACGACTCTTGGAGGATTTATCCGCAGAAGCAAGCCTGTCAATGCCTGAGCGTCCCCAAACTTTGTCATCCACCTTAACTGTTTTCAGGGAGTAAGTTTCCACCAAGTAGAAGACACAGTGTCTTCTGTGTTGGTTGAGCAAACCCGGTCTAAAGGCCTGGGTGTCTCAGGATGTAAATGGATGAATTGATTAGCCTTTATCAAGGCCGAAAGAAGAAAATTCAGACTCCATATCATAACCGATAATGTGCGCGCGTACACCACCACCACCCCCCCCACTGTGACCTTGACCTGACTCGCCTCTCCTGCCTTCTCTGCTCCTTCTTCCCAACTGCCTGGCCCTCCCAACCTGGGACCTGGCAGCTACGTCTTTTGTGTTCTGGAAGCAGAGCAACCTCTTCCCATTTCAGGTCACGGCTCCCGAGTGGCTGCTCTGTGTCTTGCAGATCTCAGGTTAAAGGACACCTTCTCAGAAAGGCGTTCCATGGTCCCCAGCCAAAGTGGATCCTGCCCCCCCCCACTCTATCACACGCTCTGCTTTACGCTCCCCATCTCTCTCCACGACCCATCTGCCGCTTCCTCACATCCCTTCCTCCCCGTCAGCACGATGCTGTGCTGGGTGTCACGAGAGGAGACTGCTACCGTGAAGTTTTCACAAAGCAGTCACTGGAAGAGAGATATCTTGAATGAGTTAAATGACAGAAGAGGAAGGCAATGAATTATATCCTCAAGGGCAAAATCGTATGGTCTACTGGCTCTCAAACTTGGCTGTATATTGGAATCATCTGGGGGCTTTAAAAAATTACCAATGGCTGGAGCCCGCCCTCACAGACTGATGTAATGAGTCTGGGGTAAGACTTGGGCACTGGGATTTTTAAAAATCACCCCAGTTGATTATAATACGCAGCAAACTTTGAGAACACTGCTTTTATTTTTTTTAATTGAAGCATTACATACAGATAAAGTAGTGCACAAATCATAAGCCTGCAACTGAACACATTTTCATAGACCAAACACACTGGCATAAACGGCCCCCAGTTATGAACAATACTCGCTCCCACCCCCTCCCCAGAAATTCCTCATACCCACTATCAGAGGCAACCTTTCTGATGCTCAGGATGAGTTCTGTCTGCCTGTATGCTCATATATTTGGAGACATATTCTACACTGAGTCTCTTTGCTTGGGGAAGACACGGACTAGAGAAGTTTGAATCACATAGGATCCACCCTGGATGACTTCCTGAAAGAGGTGGTATTTAACTTATATGCAGAGTACATCTTGAGAAACGCTGGACTGGAAGAAACACAAGCTGGAATCAAGATTGCCGGGAGAAATATCAATAACCTCAGATATGCAGATGATACCACTCTTATCGCAGAAAGTGAAGAGGAGCTAAAAAGCCTCTTGATGAAAGGGAAAGAGGAGAATGAAAAAGTTGGCTTAAAGCTCAACATTCAGAAAATGAAGATCATGGCATCCAGTCCCATCACTCCGTGGGAAATAGATGGGGAAACAGTGTCAGACTTTATTTTGGGGGGCTCCAAAATCACTGCAGATGGTGACTGCAGCCATGAAATTAAAAGACGCTTACTCCTTGGAAGAAAAGTTATGACCAATCTAGATAGCATATTCAAAAGCAGAGACATTACTTTGCCAACTAAGGTCCGTCTAGTCAAGGCTATGGTTTTCCCTGTGTCATGTATGGATGTGAGAGTTGGACTGTGAAGAAGGCTGAGCGCCAAAGAATTGATGCTTTTGAAGTGTGGTGTTGGAGAAGACTCTTGAGAGTCCCTTGGACTTCAAGGAGATCCAGCCAGTCCATTTTGAAGGAGATCAGCCCTGGGATCTCTTTGGAAGGACTGATACTAAAGCTGAAACTCCAGTACTTTTGGCCACCTGATTGGAAGAATTGACTCGTTGGAAAAGACTCTGATGCTGGGAGGGATTGGGGGCAGGAGGAGAAGGGGACAACAGAGGATGAGATGGCTGGATGGCATCACCGACTCGATGGACATGAGGAGTGAACTCCGGGAGTTGGTGATGGACAGGGAGGCCTGGTGTGCTATGATTCATGGGGTTGCAAAGTGTTGGACACGACTGAGCAAGTGAACTGAACTGGACTGATGAAGGAGACAATAGATAAGAGAGGGGAAGGGAAAAAAGGCAGGGAAGCTGGGGAGAGGAGGACAGCCTCCACTGGAAAGGAGCACAGGCTGAAGTGCTCTCCATCCCTCTACAGGAAGCCCTGTGCTCAGTCGCTCTGACTCCCTGTGAACCCATGAGTGCAGCCGCCAGGCTCCTCTGTCCGCGGGGACTCTCCAGGCAAGAACACTGGAGTGGGCCGCATGCCCTCCTCCAGAGGATCTTCCCAACCCAGGGATCAAACCCAGGCCTCTCGAATTGCAGGTGGATTCTTTGCCATCTGAGCCACCAGGGAAGCCCACAGAAACCCCGAGATTCATTTGTTGATTTATTTTGACTGCCCTCGCACAGGGTTTTCCTGGTTGCAGAGAGCGGGGATACTCTTTGTTGCAGTCCAGGGGCTTCTCCTGTTGCCAAGCATAGGTCCTCGGCTCTCAGCCTCCAGTGTTTGCACACGCAGACTCAGGAGTTGTGGTTCATGGGCTTAGTTGCTTGGGCATGTGGAATCTTCCCGAATTAGGGACCGAACCTGTGTCTTCTGCATTGGCAGGCTGATTCTTATCCACTGTGCCAACAGGGAAGTCTCTAAAGAAAGCCCTAAGATATTTTTAAAGTTTATCCTTCCTTGGAAATACGCTCATCTTGGTATTCAATCATTCCACAGCTTTTTACTGATCGCCAATCCTGCACTGGGCTCAGAGATGCATAGGTATAGAACTTCTGTTTTAATTGAGGGAGCCATATAAGAAAGAGGCAAGTACCCAAAAGTACTTACATGTGGTTGTAAGTACCATGAAGGATGAGAGAAAGAGGAGGGCGCAGAGGGTGGGAGAAGGAGGTGACATCTGAGTTGAGAGTAAAGAGGAAAAACAGACCTGGGAGCAGAATCTTGCTGGAGGGAAGGATAAATGCGAAAGCCTTGAAATCTGTATGGGAGACAGGACAGTAACTAAGACGCTCGAGAGTCTCACAGGCTGCCCCAGTGCCCACCAGTCAGTGTGGTGCCCAGGGTAAAGCGGGCACTCAGAGAGTATTTGCCTTAATTACATTGGGTTGCAGTCCAGCGGTGAGACAGGCGAACGAACTGCCTCCCAGATGGAGTACGATAGTGTTGTTCAGCTGCTAAGTCGTATTCAGTTCTCTTGTGACCCCATGGACTGTAGCCCGCCAGGCTCCCCTGTCCTTGGGATTTCCCAGGAGAGAACACTGGACTGGGTTGCCATTCCTTTTCCAGGGAATCCTTCCAACCCAAGGATCGAACCGGAGTCTCCTGCATTGGCAGGCGGATCCTTTATCTCTGAGCCAGCGGGGAAACCTGTAATAGCCATGTGCTTTAATGGAGCATTCACAGGCTGCTTTGGGTCGGTAAAAAAAGGCTCCTCAGCAGCACCACCACCTTGTGAATGAATCCAGGAAGAGACGCCCAGCCTGTCCCTCGTAGGCAACAACTTCTGCTGATTTGATTCGCTTGTTACAAAATTCAGTCCTTGCACAAGGAAGCTTCCAGTGGCCTGGCACCTCATCAGAATCACCTGGGAACTTTCAAATTTTCATATTTTTCTGGCCCCACCCTAGGATCTAATTTAGTAAGTCTGGGGTGGGGCCTGTTTCTTTATCTTACCTAAAAACTCCCCAGGAGATTCTGATGTTGAGCCAGTGTGTTCTGGAAAATATGGTTGAGTCAATCATTTCATGCCTTTACACATCCCAGAGTTTGAGTGTTGGATCCTAGGATGCTAAGTTCCCTGGATACTTAAACATAGCCAAGCCACCAGCTCTGGGAAAAGCTTCTCCAAGTGCCAGTCTGTGGTCTTCTGCAAATTCGGGTCATGCCCACACCACCTTCCTCACATTTTGCCATCTTCTCAACCCACCTGCCCCACTACCTATTCCCTATTGTCCCTTAAGGATACTTTTTAAACCCCTAAGTTATATTAAAATTTAGGTTGCTATTGTAAACGCAGAGCAGTCTCTCTAAGACAGAGGTAAACTGAAAGTGAATTCCATGAAAACAGACCATGTTTTGAAAGTCTAACCAGGTACTCTTGCCCCTCCCCAGCTTCTGAGCCAGAAATCTCTGGTATCTTGGTTGAAAATAAAAGTTGGCCAGTGATGGGCACAAAAGCCACACCAGCAGCGAGCGGACACTTTCCCGGATTGAAAGGGGATAATGTCGCTTTCACTGTGTGACTCAGCGTTTCTCAGTGTCATGGCACACCCCGGGATGGCATCTGGGCACCGCTGCGTGGGCACCCTGCTGGGGTAGTAGCCAAAGTCTTCTCTGTTGATAACCAGTCTATGTACTCTGCAGTAGTAGCAGCAGGAAAAAAACCACAAATTAATGAAAGAACACTCCAGAAACGTGGTCCGAGAATGAGGTGGCAGCCAGCTACAAGGAAACTTCTACAGCAGGTCCTGTGAGCTCCCCTCACCCCCTATGTAACCAGGGATTGAGAAAGAGGAAAGAGTGGAGGGAAAATTCGGAGAAGAATCCTGAAGAGCAGCTGGCGAGATGCTGTAGCTCAGGGCCTCCTGCTCGACCCCCTCCTGATTTACTCCAAGGCTGGAGTCAGCTCCTCAACGCCTTCTTTCCCAGTTCCCCGTCCTTTAGATGTCATTTTACAGACGCTTCCTGAAGGCACGGGTCCTACCTCGTGCGTCCCAGCATCTCAGCGCAGCGGCTGGCTAACGCAGCAGATATTTGTTAAAGGGCTGAGTGGACCACAAAGGCCAAGTCGCCAGGCGTGGGGCTGCTGTCGAGCGAGGCAGATTCCTCAAGGTGAGCCTCCTGGAGCCTCAGTCTTCTCTCTGTTGGGGCCCAAGTCTGCACCTCCTAATTTTATAACTGTGGTTCCTTAATGACATAGACGAGGGTTTTTTTTTTTACTCAACAAACTATGCTTCCTATCACAGTGCTCCAGAAAGGTATGTTGTGTAAGTACAATTAATTAGTACTAATGCCGCTTTTGCTGACGTTGCCAGCTATGAAGTGGGCTTTTCTCTGCCTCAGTTGCCTAAGGACTGGGCTGGGGTTAGGTTGGGCTGATCATGGGCGGAGGCCGATGGGGTGATTTAGGGTAAGTGAATTAAAAACTTGTACCACATACATGTGGAGAAATAAGCATCCCTGCTGTTAAAAATGATTCAGCAGCACTTTGCAAAGAGTGACAATAACACTTTGCAATTGACTGGTAGGATGGGAGTCAATAGGATGGGAGTATCCTATGGCCCAGAAGAATGGTTTAGAAAAACATCTGTGGGATGGATCCCCTCGGTAATTCCCCATGCGCGAGGCTGAGAGTGACAGGTGGGTGAGCCGTGGGCACAAGGTGCCCCTGCCCGCACTGATCAGGCCTCAGCAGTGCTAAGTGCCTGGCGGGGGCGGGACTGAGGGGTGGGCACTGGTGGAGATCATCACAATACCGGTAACAGTGTCACCCCTTGAGCTCCTAAATCATGCTAATTATTATTTTAATATCTAAGCCTTAGCTGGCTCCATAGTTAGCAATTTGAGGTATGTCTGATTCCAAAAGAACAAAGACTTTTTTAGCAGAAGTTTTTAAACAGGAGGTTCACTTGTGGGATTGGGAGTTGTTTAGTCAAAAATGCAGACTCCAAAGAGCTCCTCTAGAAGTTTCTCACTTAGAAGGTCAAGGGCAATGGGATCCTAGACATTTCCAGTTAGGAGATGGAGGTGTGACTTTGCCTGTGGGTGACACGGGGCAATGTCTGGATGCAATCTTGGTTGACATAATTGGGGTGGCAGTGTGTGGCATCTAGTGGGTGGACAGCCAGCACGAATCTAAATTCCCTGCAACGCGCAGAGCAGCCTCCGCATGGAGGGTTGTGGCCCCGAAGATCAGCAGCACCAGGGTTAGAACCTCTTCGTCTAGAGTAAGGCCTAAGAATGTGCATCTTAACAAGAGCCTTAGGGGATCTTAATGCGGGAGGAAGAAGCCCTTGGAAAGATTCAGATAATGCCCAACTTGTTATTCTAAGGACACGCTGTCAGAGTTCCCTTTGGCCCAACTAACCATCCCACCTTCCTCCGAGTCCAGGTTAACTATCCCTTCTAAGAGCATCTCCTGTCCCAGCAGACTTCGTTGGCCCCTTTAATCATCTGTCTCTCCCAGTGGAACAAAGTGCCTTGGGGGCGGGGTCCAGGTTCATCCTGGCCCCAGGAGCTTCAAAAGGGGCCTGGCCCATAGCAGGGCTCCAGTCACAGGCTGGCTAATGATTCAGCAGCACTTTGCAAAGAGTGACAATAACACTTTGCAATTGACTGGTAGGATGGGAGTCAATAGGATGGGAGTATCCTATGGCCCAGAAGAATGGTTTAGAAAAACATCTGTGGGATGGATCACCCTCGGTAATTCCCCATGCGCGAGGCTGAGAGTGACAGGTGGGTGAGCCGTGGGCACAAGGTGCCCCTGCCCGCACTGATCAGGCCTCAGCAGTGCTAAGTGCCTGGCGGGGGCGGGACTGAGGGGTGGGCACTGGTGGAGATCATCACAATACCGGTAACAGTGTCACCCCTTGAGCTCCTAAATCATGCTAATTATTATTTTAATATCTAAGCCTTAGCTGGCTCCATAGTTAGCAATTTGAGGTATGTCTGATTCCAAAAGAACAAAGACTTTTTTAGCAGAAGTTTTTAAACAGGAGGTTCACTTGTGGGATTGGGAGTTGTTTAGTCAAAAATGCAGACTCCAAAGAGCTCCTCTAGAAGTTTCTCACTTAGAAGGTCAAGGGCAATGGGATCCTAGACATTTCCAGTTAGGAGATGGAGGTGTGACTTTGCCTGTGGGTGACACGGGGCAATGTCTGGATGCAATCTTGGTTGACATAATTGGGGTGGCAGTGTGTGGCATCTAGTGGGTGGACAGCCAGCACGAATCTAAATTCCCTGCAACGCGCAGAGCAGCCTCCGCATGGAGGGTTGTGGCCCCGAAGATCAGCAGCACCAGGGTTAGAACCTCTTCGTCTAGAGTAAGGCCTAAGAATGTGCATCTTAACAAGAGCCTTAGGGGATCTTAATGCGGGAGGAAGAAGCCCTTGGAAAGATTCAGATAATGCCCAACTTGTTATTCTAAGGACACGCTGTCAGAGTTCCCTTTGGCCCAACTAACCATCCCACCTTCCTCCGAGTCCAGGTTAACTATCCCTTCTAAGAGCATCTCCTGTCCCAGCAGACTTCGTTGGCCCCTTTAATCATCTGTCTCTCCCAGTGGAACAAAGTGCCTTGGGGGCGGGGTCCAGGTTCATCCTGGCCCCAGGAGCTTCAAAAGGGGCCTGGCCCATAGCAGGGCTCCAGTCACAGGCTGGCTGGAATCCGCCTTGGCTGGGGTAAGGTCTCTTGCTCTGAGGCAGGAGCTACTGTCTTTCTGACATCGGCACGGAACCCTCTTTTAACACCTTCATGGAGCGTATCACTCTGAAATTATCTGCTGACTTTCCATTCATTCAAATGTTTTATTGGGCTCCTACTCTGTGCCGCGCCATCACTGGGGATAAACCACAGAGGCAAAAACCTCTCTTCCCAACAGAACTTATATCCCAGAGGGGAAATTGGATGAGAGAAATAGAAAACTGTATTTAACATGTGTGATCATACGTGTGACACTGGTAAGCCCATGGAGGAACATAAAATAGAGAAATGTGATAGGGGTGGAGCCGTGCATGTGAAACTTTAAGTGAGGCTGGCCTCTGGGGGAAGTGACGCTTCAAGCAGAGTCCGGATATTTGGGGGAAACTTGTCTGCTCCCCATTAGAGTATAAACATGGGGGGTGGGGGCACGATCTTCCCTTTCTCTATGACTTCTGTGTTTCCAGAAGAGAGGCACATAGTAGGTGCTCAATAAACATGTTATTTAATTAAACAAAGAGAGGACTATGTGATTAAACTATCAAGGAGACAGCAGGGAGATTCTTGCTTTTATAACCACCCAGAAACTAGCAGGAAGGTGGGAGAAGCAGAGGCGTTCATTGCAAGGGGGTGGCGGGGTGGCGAGGACATCCCTGGGTCAGCAGAGGATGGTGGCCATGCGTCCTCCCAGAGGGAAGCGCAGTCCTCCGCTCCTCATGCTGTGTTCAGGGTCCTGTTTTCGGCCCTGTGGGTGGAGCTTACCTGGCGCCCGGGCTCCTCCTTCCATGCCCCTGCCCCCAGCGC
This sequence comes from Madoqua kirkii, assembly GCA_006408675.1. Taxonomy (NCBI): domain Eukaryota; kingdom Metazoa; phylum Chordata; class Mammalia; order Artiodactyla; family Bovidae; genus Madoqua; species Madoqua kirkii. Next base: position 17,950 of record SJYC01093868.1, on the reverse strand, counting down.
GTCCTTTCTCCGCGCTCCCCCGAGGGGCGTCCCCGCGGCCGGGGGGCGCGTCGCAGCGCCAGCGAGCGGGGCGCACGGCAGGGCAGGCGGCACGCGGGGTCCCCGCCCCGCTCCCGGCGGGACACTGTCCCTTTAATAGCCTCCCTCTGCCTGGCGCTCTGCGGCTGGGGAGTAAATTTCTCCCTGTCATCAGGTCGCGGGGAGAGGAGGAGGAGTTTGTTAATGTTCAGTTTGTTCAGCGGGATCGATGTTTGCTGGCATCGCCTCGCCCTGTCTTGTGTGTGTGTGAGAGTGTGTGTGTGTGTGTGTGTGCGTGCGCGTGGTGTGTGTGTGTGTGTGTGTGTGCATCTGTGGGGGGTGTGAGTGAGTGTGTGTGTGAGTGAGAGGGAGCAAGAGTGCGTGTGTGAGTGTGTGTGTGAGTGTGCGTGTGTGAGTGTGTGCGAGTGAATTCCAGATTTTCTGTCTTTCCCAAACCCGCTCCTGTCCTCTCGCATATCACTCAGAGACGGGGATCTGACAGCAGCCACAAACCGACAGTGAGAGATCTCTCTGCCCCCGGCGCGAATCCGCCATCGAGCCGGCGAGGAAGAGGAAGCCGAGGAGGTGGAGGTGCAGGAGGCCGGAGAAGGAAGGAGCCAAAGGGGAGCCCACTACCTTCCCAGGACTGTTTGTGTGTGTTGTTGTTGTTTTTCCTTATCTTTACGCGCGCGTGTGCGTCCCTCGTCCCTTCCATCCGAACCCGCTCTTGGATGTTTAATAAAGAAATCAAGTGTCTCAACAGTCACCAAAAAAAAAAAAAAAAAAACCAAACCAAAAAAAAAAAAAATTCCAAAAAGCAAAAACAAAAAGAGAGAAGAAAAAGCAAAAACAAAAAATCCAAAAACAAACAAACAAGCAAGGCAGAACCAACCTCCACTTCAAACCAGCCGGCACAGCCGCCCGCGTCCTGCCTGCCACCCAGAGAGGGGGTCTCCGGCCCCGGTGGAGGAGGTGCAGGGACAGGGGGACAGAGGCCGAGCGACGCCCTGGGAGCCGCCGGGCAGGAGGCGGAGGAGACCCGGAGAGGCGAGCGAGACAGCGGGCCCCCGCGCGCGGCGGCTCGGGGCTGGGGCGCCAGAAGTGGGACTGGAGCGAACTAGAGCGATGCCCAGGAGGAAGCAGCAGGCACCCAGGCGGGCGGCAGGTAAGAGACCCGGCTCCGCGCGGGGCGGCCGGCCCGCCGGCCCGGGGCGCCAGCTCCGCGCCCGGGCGCCCCGGGACGCCACCCCCTCGCTCGCCTTTCGGGGGCGTCAGCCCCGGTGCCCCCCTCTGCCCCGCTAATAACCCCGTCCTCGCTCGCCTTCTCCAGCCTCCCCTATCCTCCCCTTTCCAGGCTCCGGTTGGGGGGGTGGGGGCAAGCTATCCCACCAAGCCTTTCCTCCCTAAACTTCTTTTCCCTCCACCCTCTACCCCACCCCTAACTTTCTCCCAGTCTGCTTCTTGCCTCTCGGGCCAAAGTTGCGCTCAGCTTTTGGGGTTCGCAGCGGGGAGCAGTCTTGCCGCCCCCGCCCCCTCTGGGTGGTCGCTGCCAGTGGCTTCTGGCCTCGGGGGACGGCGTTTCCTCTCGGGGGTTTGGGGCGCTGAACTTTGAGCTTGCAGCCGCAAGGCTGGCTCTGGGGCAAGCCAGGGGAGTTCAGCTTCGATCGCCAAGGTGTAAAAACCACCCCAGGAAAGGAACCTTGAATTTGTTTCCTAAGAGAAGCCTTCTTTGGAAATCTAATCAACACTCTCCCTTCTCTTAAAAAAAAAGGTGGGGTGGGGGGAATGCCCCTTGAACACTGAAACAGCTCTGGATCTTCTTTGCACAGAGTGAGTTGCAAACTTTCTAAATTGATTTGTGCTGTGGGAACTATCCCATTTGAATTCTTACCACCCCCTCCTCCAAAAAAAAAAAAGAGAGAGAGAGAAAGAGAGGAACAGGTTAATGGATCAGGACATTAGAGCTTGTAAAGGATTTTTTTTCCTTCCTTTTGGGTTGCTTAATTGCTTTTTTAATAGTATGCTGGGGTTTTGTTTCTCGGAAGTGTAATATGAAAGTTCATTTTTCTCCTGCCAGACCCACCCACTGAAAAATCAGCTTTCCACTTGATTGCTAGTTTTGATTTGACATTTGATTGATCACCTGTCATCTCCCTGCCTTTGATCTATTCATTCTTGATATATATCAATAAATCACTCACCATGGTAACTCAGAGCACCAGTGACGCAAGCCTTGCCCTCTAGATTGAGAGCCAGACATGCACAATTATTATCTTGTTTGGCTTTTAATGTGGGCGTTTTTATTTCTTTGTGTCCTTCAGTTGAATCAGGCATTAGCAAAGAGCTTAAGTTTTTTCCTCTCCTTTCTGTCTTTACCCTCAAGCTTTAAGGCAGCATCAGTCAAGGCTGGTCTTCTGCAGACCCTCTACAATATTTCCTTCTGTTCCAACTGAAGCGAAACATTAGGGAGAAGAAGTTCAGTGGAACACTTTCATAAACTTTGCAGAGCCACCCTCAGAACAAATCCAAAGTTAGTCACAAATCTGGGCAAAGTGGGTGTTTGTGTCTGAACATGCTGGACCACCAAGCTCATCTTCCATCAGGCCTGATTCCAGCCAAGAATGGCAGTACATGTGCTTGGAGATATCCACAATTATCTTCCCTTTTGAGCGCCGAATTGCTTCTGAAACTGCCTATGGATTGGTTCAGATTGCATGGGGAAATATCATTTATAAAGCTTTGATTCATTTATTTTCCAATTGTTTCTCTAAGAGGAAAATAATTTAGGTATTTTAGTAGCGTATATATTTAGAACTTGCTTAGTCAATGAGGTGTTCTTTTTTCAACTCTAGCTACCTCTTCTGGAAACAGTTTCTTCCTCCTGCCCCCGTCCCTTTCTACATTTAACTCACGTATTTTTTAAAACTTAGATTACTTTGAATCTGAACAGCTTTGGGGTATGCCCTGGCCTTTGAGGCTCAGGAAGAGTAAGCTGGCTTCATCTAGGTCTAGCAACATAAGTTTAAGTATAGCTAGATTATCAGAGATAAAGTCCTTAGGGTTGTCCCACAAGAGAACCCCGGGCAACATTCCAGCAAGAAGTGATACTGCCCTGAAAAGTACTCTTTTTTTTCCCCCTGAGGTTCCGGTAAAGTCCATCAACAACTAGGCAGTAATTTAAATCACCAGAATGACTGGCCGTGTCAGCTCATTACAAAAAGTGCATTGCTCAGAATTGGGCTGCTTTGATGGTAGTTGTGCTCTGATCAATGAGGATTCAGGTGCGTACGGCATAAAGCTGTGTCGCATTATTTAAATTGGATCCTTTCCATTACGCTGGTATCTGTTGGCGTTAGCATATCTGCTTACTGTAGTGTGTGTGTCAGAAAGTTCTGACCGTAGTTTCAATTTCCGGGCATATTGTATGCCTAGTGTCTTTGTGTGTCTGTTTTCATGGCTTTTATTATTTTCGCTGGAAGAAGTGGAAACCCTTGTCAAGTCGAAAGGGAATAATTCATTTTGTACACAGCGCGGCCCCTCTTGCGGTACTATTTACTCACATACGACTGAAGCGGATATTTTTCCACGTAATATTTCTTTCCTCTGAAGTCACCAATGCTATGCTCTGTTTTAGCTAAAGTGGTTATTCCCACGTAAAGTTAGCTGCTTGGAGATTCTCTTGCCAGTTAAGATCCGGGGAGAAGAGCAAGGGGGGCTGCTGAACTGTGGCCACGCTAACTTTTATCACTGCTAAGAATTAAACAAAGTACACAACTGCAAGTAATTATTCCCATGGGCTGATGCTGAAAGCTCGACTTCTAGCTTGATTAATGAATAATGTAAGATAGAAAAAGCCTGTGAGTGAATCAGAACAGAGACTCTTTCCCAAGAACTGTTGGAGGCAATTTGATTCCTTTGCATTATTAGTTTTAAGTTCCACATTTCAAGGAATCATTTACGGAACTTTCTAATAAAGCAGGTATGTGGACAGAATGAGGGAGATGATATTGCAAGTGATGGGGAATGTTAGCCTTTACGGGTTATGTTCCTCCCTCCTTTCAGGGAAGGGCGGTGAGGTAGGCAGCTCTCTTTAAGGAAACAGCTAAGTCAGAACATTTCCCTTCGAAATGTCATTCTTCCTGGCTTTCTAACGCTAGGCTATTCCACCATACTCTAACTTCAGGCTAGGAAGAAAGTTTAGAAAGCAGCCTGCAGTGCCCCAGGGGTTTGCATACGTGTGTGTGTGTGTGTGTGTGTGTGTGTGTGTTTGCTTCCTTTGATATATATTTCATTCACCACTAAAATGTATCTACTTTGTAACCTGAAAATATTGCAGGATTCTGCACCAGCATCTTTGCCCCCTGTCCATTGTAGGGAAGATGGCAGAAAGGTAAAATAACATAGAGCAGTGTTTTGATTTGTTTGTATTTTGCAGGACGCAGAGTCGTTAAAAATTTAAAAGTGTAGACTTACACTCTAGCCCCTCTATTTCCTACAGTCTATCACAGCCTCTGCACGCACACGTGCAACATATTTTACTTCACCATCCTGAACTCTTGTTTTTATATAATGCCAGCCAATTCCAATAGGAAGCAAAATCTTTGGAAATCATATATATATGAATGTCTAATGTAAATATAAATTACAGGCTTCTGTCTGTCGGAAGAGATGAAATGTTTTCTTTTTGCTGATTCTCAGAAGCTATCTGGTAATCCAGATCTCAGGAAAGTCTTGCAGCAAAGAACAGCTCTCTTAATTTATTTTGTTTATTTAATATGGAGATGAATAATGCAGATTTTGTTTTCATGAATGTCCTTGTGTGGCAGTAAACATTAGACTATTAGCAATCATTACTTAAAAGTTGCAATTTGCACCTTAATAGCACAGGTTATTTACATGGGAAGCATATTCAGCAGGGACAGTTCAGAATACTGCAGAGGAGGGCTGAGATGACCTGAGCCATCTCTTTTTCAGACTCATGATGGCAATGCCTAGATTAGCTGGCAAGGTCTCAGCAATAGGCAGACAGCTCAGGATGAAGTTTACCTTTAACTCACTGGCAAGTGGGATGGGGTTCAAGAGAACTGGAAACAGGGTGGAGGCCCCACCCGGGCACCCTCATTTTGCTTTAGCATAGTTCAGAGAGACAAGTTTACGTCTTGAAGGTTTGAAAATGCATGCTAGAGACCCCTTCACTCACCCAAACAGCGTGACGTTTAACAGATGAATGGAAAACAAAAAAATACATACATGCTGCCACCCAAAGGTGCTCAGCAGCGTGAACTGTTCAGGCTATTCTTGTTGATTTAAGGCAGATCCCTGAACAAAAGAAAGGTACCTTGAAATCACACTGTCCACACAGTGTTTTGGGTGGAAATTGATGGTTTCACTGGTCCTTCTCCCCCTGCCCTCTGAGCCCCTTCTCCCTCCTCTCACCTCACCCTTAAAGACTCAGATTGAACGAGACAGCTCAAAAGCCCATTTGTTTTAGGCATTTATTGATTTCATTTTTAATCTGCCATATCAGGACACAATACATTGACCCTCATCAGCAGATTGCAAGTGACAGGGAGTTTAGTGGAAGCCAGGTAAGGAGGGGGCGTGAGAAACTTCTGGACAAGAAAAATCTTCTCTTGGCTTGGAAATCAGAGCCCACTTCTGAGGAGGGTAGATGCATCCCTCAGAAACACTGTGCGTTTATTTTTCAACCATCTTACACTTATTTTTCTCCCAGTCTCCTCAGCTCTGTTGCTAGTGTTCAGGAAACCTTCACGCCCAACAAATACCTCCTAGGCGTCTTTAGCAGGTCTGTCCCTGGAAGCGTCCTGCCTTTTGCCACCTTCTCCAGCGGAGGCTTACGCTTTCATTTCATCCCAGCTGACTTCTCACTCATTTGACAGAATTTCTGCAACTGGATAATACCTGGGTTGATCTATTTATCTTGGGAGTTGTACTCCCGATTGAGCAGGTTTTAAAGGGGCACTGAGCCTGGCATTATTTAAGGCCATTGAAACGAGGCCCTTCTGCTCATCGCTGCAGCTGAGCTTAGGGAAATCGGCCAGGAGGAAAACCTAGGCCCTGTTCATGTTTACGCTGGGTCCGTAATTAGCTGACATGAGTTAAATGTCCAGAGTGGTGCTTCCTTCCCATCACTGGATTTGTTCCATCAATTTTATTTAGGTATGTCATGGTCCAGGAAGACTCAGCCCCTATTTCAAAGGCAATGTCTGTGTCCACCCAAGTCCCCTTTAAAAAAACACAACATTGCCTAACAAATTCTAATTAAGACCAGGCATACACAGAGTATCATCTTCGTTTGATGCAGAGTCAGTTGGAAATGCATTAAACTAACAGAGAGCGTCTTGCATCGCTTCCCTGAAGCAGTGCTTTTCCATTACATATTTAATTACAATCAAATTGAGAGACTTTTGTAAAAAAAAATCGCAGTGGTATTAAAAGAAGCTCGGAACACAAATAATTCTGTTGCTTTGCAAGTTGAGAACGTCGCTGTATTTTTATTCCTTTGGGAGAAATTTATTTTCATTTTCTAATGTTGGGGTAAATACAGAATGTCTTCTTCTCTCTAGTTTGTTATTAGAGATCTCATCCTTCTACCGTCTTAGAACCTCTTCACCCTGGAAGAGGTTTTTTTGAAATATTTTATTTTTCAGTAATTTGTAACAATGTGTATTTTTGTAATTAAGTTTCCTAAGTTCCAGTGAAAGTTAGAAATTCTCCTGTTCCTTAGGGTGACCTTTGCAAGCAGCTCTCTGGTTATGAATGAGCTTAGTCATTCTAACCACATAAGAAAAAGCCTGTTGAGACTGCCTGACTACCTGGACGCTGCAAGGAGGAAAGCGCACTCTGCATTACAGGCCCCGATATACCGCACTGTCTTCACTGGATTTATCATTTTTCTCCCTGCTACTGACGTGTCAATCACTTGTTTTAGGAACTTTTTTTTTTTCTTTCCGGGAGAAGAGATATGTTTCTCATGTAAACGTTGATTTCAAGACACTGGGTCTTTAAGAAATGATCAAAATGAGAGGCTTTAGAGCCCAGGTGTGACTTCTGGACTCTGTCTTCGGAGTCAGGACTCGTGTGCAGGTTGTAGGTGCGTCTGGATTCATCTTCAGCAGCGTGGCCGAGCTCACGTTGCCTGTTTTGTCAGAGGGAGGCTATCGGACTCACGCCCTTTCCGAAGAAGACGTTATAAATGTACATATGCGACCTGGCAGAGGAGAAATGTGAGATGCAGGTGGGTGTTGCTGCTGTGTTTGTGTCCAAAGCAAACTCCGTGGATGAAATGAGTAAATATTTGGGAGGGGTCGAAGGTCGCTGAAGGGCCATGAGGGGCTGCCAGCTGCCGCCCGGGCCTCTGCTTTCCCTCCGTGGAGAAACGTGTCCCTGAGGGGTTTCCCACACGTGTGGCAACGCCAAAGCGATGCTGAAAACGCTAAAAAAATTGAGAAATTAAAATTCAGGATGCATGGCTAGCTAATCCTGTTATTAATATATCGGTATTATTTAGCTATGCTTAACAACAGGGAATGCACAATGCAAAAGTTTTAGAGATAATGAGCTTAGAGAAATTACATGGGGGAAGAAAATACCTGGATCCTATTGGAAAGGATTTGTCTTGAATTTTGCTCATCTAAATAAGAGTTTCCTTTCCATTTGTGTTAATTTATAAAATAGTTTCAGTATCCCTCTACCTACTACCTGACCTGAAACAGGGTCTAACAAAGCTCTCTCTGGAAGTACAAAGATATAGGACATTGTAATGTACACCCCCTTTCTCAAAACTGTTTTAGAAAACCAAATGTGGGCTTGAAAACTAAAAGCAAAACCTCCACGAGCTCTATAACACAGCCAGTTCAGGGTTCAAGATTGAAAACTTTGTTTCGGCAGGGTAAGAAGAAAATAGCATTGCATCGTAACTACGCATCTCCCCCGGCATAGGAGGAGCAGTGAAGCAGGAAAGATTTTTAAGGAGCTTTTTAGCTCTTTTGCATGTCTCTCCAAAGACTAATTTAATTGAAAAGCTGTAGTGTCCATTTATGCTGAAGGAAAAACCGTGTGTTTCTGTAAAGCTGCTAGATGGTAAGGTGGATTTTTTCTTAAAAAAGCCAGCATTCTGCAGTTTCTTTCAGTACAAAAATTAAATATCACTGGTCTTAATTAGTTGAGTGCTTTCAGAGCTGAGTGAATACTCTGAAATCGCCTCTGAGCTTTCTTCTTTAAGCCACATCCAAGTCATTTCTATGGAAATTATACAGCTTAGGCCTTAAGGTGGGCAGAACACAGTTACTGTTTTTAATGAAAGCAGCTACGAGGGTCAGAATGGGATGAACCAGAGCCGGCAGTGGCCGTGCCGTCTGCAATGGATCTGGGAGAGGCCTCCTGAAATGCTTCACTGTGTCATGAAAAAATCCATGAAATCTGGCTATTGGTGACGTGGGAGATTCAAAAAGAAGACAGAAGGCCAAGGTACTCTATAGGGGAGATTTGTATGAGCAGAAGCAGCAGCATGTACATATTTCTATATAAACTGCAAGAGGCTGACTTTAAATCACTTCCATTTATCAGATGCTTAGACTTTTCTATGTATTTAGAAGCCTCTCTCTTTTAACCCCAGGGAGATACAAATTGCTTCTGGGCCAAGATGATGCTGTAGAGAAGAGTTAAATCTATTCTGTGTTCAGTACCACTTGGTACAGAAAAAAAAAAAAAAAAGCCAAAATGAAAAGCTATGTAAGCACATTTTATATCAGAGTTGCCTTTAGCTCTTCTCCTTTATTAGAAAGTTGGGTATGTGGCTGTGCCCATCTTCTGGTTTTCTCCCTTGGGATTAGGTGTCGGCTGTGGAAGGACAAGGAAGGGAAGGAAATGACCTGGGTTCTGGTTGCCACTCCCCCACCCCAGTTAAGTGGCCCTGGGCCAGCTCAGAGAGAAACCTTACTCTAGAGAATGAGAGGGTGAGTCAGGAGTCAGACTACCCCAAGTTCAAATCCTTAAGTCTTCTTTGTTGGAGGTTTATGTTTGGACCAGTTGCTCAGATTTCCCCAAGTGTTCCGTCCTACGAGTCAGGGCTGAGAACCTCCACTCTTTCCCAGTGGCATATGGGACACCTCCTGAGCTGAGGGTGTTCATCCTCCGGTGTCACGTGTTTCTGCCTTTTCATACTGTTCCTGGGGCTCTCGGGGCAAGGATGCTGGAGTGATTTGCCACTCACTTCTCCGGTGGTCCGAGTTTTGTCAGAACTCTCCACCTTGACCCGTCTGTCTTGGGTGGCCCTACGCAGCGTAGCTCATAGCTTCATTGAGTTACGCGAGTCCCATTGCCACGACAGGGCTGTGATCCGTGAAGTGGAATCATAGTTCTTCTTAAGACTCAGGATTTTGGAAAGGATGATACAAATGCATCAAAACTGCTCGGGGCCACACCTAACAGAGTCGCTGTATCTTCGTCCCAAAAAACAGACCGTGAAAAAGATGTACCAGAAGGGAAGCAAGCAACCTGCCAGCTGTCATGGGACCAGAGGCTCAGGGCCCGAAAGAAATCAGACGTGGGTGCCTTTTGAGTTTAAAACCGGAGCATAATCACTCAGTAGTGGTTTAGCCTTTTCTGAGAAAGAGTCGTGCTGAACAGGTTGGAACTCTGTCCCAGCTCAAAAAAAAAAAAAAGAAAAGATATACCAAGGAATAGTAATTATAGCCCTAGCAACAACAAATATAACACCTGTAATAATGGTATTAGTCCCTACCTAAGTGTTTTTTATATACCAGGCGTTTCATGAATTTTACAATCATTCCTTCAAGCCACAGTTATTTTCTAAGTTCTTACTGTGTGCCTAGTCCTGTTCTGGCCACCGGGATCCTCAGGGGTATTAGGATGGGGATCATCCCTGGGGATCTTACCCTCCAGTCGGGGGAAGCCAGAGAATATGCAAAGAATTTAACAAAGAGAAAGGGTGACTCTCACATAGAAGAAAGCTCTACAGTGACAACATTTTATAAAAGAACAGGATGGGGCAACATTCGTGTGGGTGGTCGGAGACCTGCCTGAGGTGGGAACCCTTGAGTGGGGTCCTAGAACATTTTGTGAGTTAGATGCTAGAACAGTATCTGTATTTCCTGACTGGGATCTGAGTAGCCTGTAGAGCAATTCATCCACCGCCATGCAGTGGCCGAGTTGGTCTAAAACTCTCCGCTTCCAAGACCCAGGCACTTGATCCGCTGTGGTACTTTACTTGGAAGAGCCACAGTAATTTGGCAGCGAAGGACCCTCAGTTCCCATTATTCCGGGGCATCTGTGGTGATGTTCAAATCTGGTGGTGGGGCGGATCCTGAGAACGCTGCCAGCGGATGTTGCCCTCCGTGGCCGCCCCAGCTGGAATCCGAGGACCATCCGCCGTTCATGAAGCCACTGTTCCTCCTCGTGTGTGTCTATTTACATTCACGCCCTCATTCACCCCACAGCAGCTGCCTGTTCACCTACTGTGTGCCAGGCATTGATCCTGGCACCAGAATACTGAAGTAGGGAAAAATCCCAGCAAATATTCTTGGGGGTGAGGCTAAAAAGCTAATGAACAAATAAATATATAGTATTAAATAATCCTAATGGCAATTCAAAAAAAAAAACTGAATTGGAATGAGTGGACTAGAGAGGGATAGAGAGTTGCCATGCACAGATCTGGGAGAAGCCTTTCAGGCAGATGAGGCAGTAAAAACCCGAGGCCGGAAAGATCTCGTATGCCTGAGGAATATGTAGGAGGCCGGTGTGTCTGGAGCAGATGAAGACGGGAGAGAGGCAGGAGAGGAGGAGGGGAGAGGCAGGACAGGCCCTCCTAGATCCGAATCTAAGTGCCATGGCTCCCTGTCGTCCTTGCTCAGCCGCCGAGCTGTGCCCAGCTCTTTGGGACCCCATGGACTGTAGCGCACCAGGCTCCCCTTTCCTTCACCATCTCCTGGAGTTTGCTCAAACTCCCTTGCGTCGTGATGCCATTCAACCACCTCATCCTCTGTCGTCCCCTTGTCCTCCTGCCTTCAGTCTTTCCCAGCATCAGGGTCTTTTCCAGTGAGTCCCTGCGGGGTTCCAGCAGTGGAGGCCGCCATCTGACTGCGTCATTAGTAGAACAGAGGTGCTTGGGTACATTTCAAAGGTGGTGGTGGACTTCGGTGTGTTCATCCATTCAGCCTACTTACTCGGTCCCTCAGTGATGGTGACTAGGATGCTTAGAATGGTACCTGGCTCCTCTGTCCACAGGATTCTCCGGGCCAGAACACTGGAGGTGCCCTTCTCCAGGGCACCTTCCCGACCCAGGGATCGAACTCAGGTCTTCTGCATTGCAGGCAGATGCTCTACCATCTGAGCCGCCAGGGAGGCCTGATAGAAGTGACACCTGAAGGTAAAAACACAGGCCTCGGCTTTAGGGCGGAGCTGAGAGGTTTGAGGATGGCATCTATGAGGCTATGGAAAGAATAAGCAGTATCACAACCTAAGCCAATCTGGGGTCCCCTGCAGCTCCTCCCCACTTAACTGGGCACCAGTGTGCTCGCAGGGGAGCCCCTTAACCTTGCTGTGCCTCGGTCTCCCCACCTGGCGGATGGAGACGTGGAGTTGCTCACTCACACTGTGGTTGCGGCGATTAGACGGTGTGATGCCAGTGCAGTCTCTGGCACTTACATGGCACCCATTCCATACATGAATTTATGTCTTGTTTTCTGTAGGAATTCTGGGACATTTCTAGGCACTTGAATTAGTCCTTGTATTTATTAGGCACTATATAAATATTTCCTGATGAATGAATACATGAGGCTATAAATAAGTAAATGAATAAATACTTTAATTAGCATGTTACTTTGTATACTAATTAATTTCGAGTATAAGGATCTCTTTTCCTCCTCTAAAATTTTTTGGCAGACCTCTGTACCGATTGTGATCATAGCTGCACTTTGAATATTTATCAATGTAGGAAATGCTAAAGACACAAAGATGGCGATTTGACTGAGAAGCTTGTGTTTTGTTCATCGTGACATCCCCTGGCTTCAGTTGACGAGCAGGATTCACCTTTTTCTCAGTAAATACTGTTTGTTCATCTTATGGAGAGTGCTTGCTGATACTCCGGATGGTAGACTTCCTCCTTAAGTCCAGACTCTGGTGGAGGCAGAGGGGCTAGGGATTCTCCTTTCAGACTGCAGACGTCTCTCCCTGTCTCTCTCCGTCTCTCTCCGTCTGCCTCTCTCCCTGTCTCTCTCTCTGTCTCTCTCCATCTGTCTCTCTCTGTCTCTTTGTCTCTCTCTCCCCTCCTCTCTCTGCTCCCAGGTGCAGCGTCACCCAGGGCCTCGCAGCCTCCCAGGGTTGGGCATCTCCCCCTCCCCCACTGGAACCCTGCGCTCATCCCCTCGGGCCCAAGGCAGCAGAGCTTAGGGGTTGTTAAGCTAATGGGAGAAGACTACAGGCTGTTTCCTGGTAACGCCTTCTTCACTTTTTAATTGTCACCTGCAGATAAGTGCTTGGCAGAAGAAAGAAGGGAGATTGGCTGGTGCCTGTTAAGGAATATCTTAGGACAGAGAGCCTGGAGTTAGCCAGAAGTATTGGGGAATTGTTCTGCCTGCCTTAGGACCTTTATTTAACCAATGCATTGAAGGTCTGTTGGGTACCAGGTCCTGTGGAAGGTGCTGGAACCAGAGGCTCAAGTCAAAATTTGTCAAAAGGCCTGCCTTCTTGAGGCTTATATTTGTGCGGCAGATGGGTCCCAAACAAGCAAGCAGAGGCCCGTCACCCTGTGTCAGGGAGTGGGGTGTGCAAGAGAGAAAATTAACGGAGGATGAGGGGTCCCGTGTCTGAGGAGGATGAGCTGTCTTAGATAAGACCATCAGCAGAGGCCCCACCCCTCCTTGCAGGCACTGTGACTCTGGGTTCTAGAAAGGTTGCAGAAAGCACAGGGAGATTCTCTGGGAAGCTGGGTCCAGAGGTGGGGAAGTCGGGGGGCTGGAGCTGCTGCAGGATCCGCAGGAGCAGCAAGGGGACCGGTTGTCTGGAGAAGAGGGAGAGCGGATGAACGGTGGAGCCGCAGGATTAGACGGCCGCCCAGGTGCATGAGGACAAGATGCTGCAGACGAAGCCGAGGTTCTAGCCGAGTGGGAAGCTCGGAGGGCGAGGGCGCAGCGAGAGCCGGGCTTGACTGAGGCCTTTGCAGGATCGTGCTGCTGCCGTATTCGTTCTCAGCGCCCGAGGCTGCAAGCACAGATGGCCCAACGCGCAGAGCCTGCAGTCTGTGCCCTGAGCCCAGAATCTGCCTGCAGTACAGGAGACCCCGGCTCCATCCCCAGCTCGGGAAGATCCCCTGGAGAAGCGCATGGCTACCCACTCCGGTGATCTTTCCCAGGAGAATTCCATGGACCGGGGAGCCTGGTGGGCTTATTTAGTCCATGGCATCGCAGGGTCAGATACGACTGAGCCTGCAGGCACACTAGGGAGACTCCTGTCCGTCCAGTCAAGCCTGGTGACGATTTGGCCCAGACTGACGGGGAAGAAGATGGGGAGCGTGGTCCAAACATAGACGAGACATGCAGAGAAGGGCAGGTGGGCGTCCGAGAGGAAGAGCGCGCTGAGAGCTGTGCGTGGAAGCTTCACGATCTTAGCCTTGTGTCTTCTTGAATCCTCTCTCTGGCTTCCTTCCTGTAGTTGTGCAGAAGGTTCTTACTGAAAAGTGTCAGTCTGCTGTTCTCGGAGCCATGGTGGGAAGAGAGGAAATCGGCGCTGCCGTGACTCGACATTGCTGTGCCGGGGAGGCTAGCCTCTTCCAAGTCTTGGAGTCTTGGAGTCGCGTCTCCCTGGCCCATCAGACAGCACAGTGTCAGGGCAGCGGGACGCACCCTGGGGTCAGACAGAGGGGCTTCTTTCCCGTCAGGCACTGCCTTGCTGTGTCACCTCAAGTTCCTCTACCTCCCAAACTTTCCATTTCCTTATTTGCAAAACAGACCTACTGATCTGAATCCTATAAGGATTCACTGAGATCGATCGGGTAACATGCTTAGTACGTGGTGGTACATGGGACAGGGTCAAGGCCACCTAGTCACTGCACTGAGTGAGTGAAGTTGCTCAGTCATGTCCGACTCTTTGCAACCCCCTGGACTGCAGCCCACCAGGCTCCTCTGTCCATGGGATTTTCCAGGCAATAGTCCTGGAGTGGACTGCCATTTCCTTCTCCAAGTCACTGTATTAACAAGTTAATAATTGTCTCCATGCCTCAATTTCCTATGCCAAAGCCTTTGACTGTGTGGATCACAATAAACTTTGGAAAATTCTGAAAGAGACGGGAATGCCAGACCACCTGACCTGCCTCTTGAGAAATCTGTATGCAGGTCAGGAAGCCACAGTTAGAACTGGACATGGAACAACAGACTGGTTCCAAATAGGAAAAGGAGTACGTCAAGGCTGTATACTGTCACCCTGCTTATTTAACTTATATGCAGAGTACATCATGAGAAACGCTGGGCTGGAAGAAACACAAGCTGGAATCAAGATTGCTGGGAGAAATATCAATCACCTCAGATATGCAGATGACACCACCCTTATGGCAGAAAGTGAAGAGGAGCTAAAGGGCCTCTTGATGAAGGTTAAAGAGGAGAGTGAAAAAGTTGGCTTAAAGCTCTACAAGCTGGAATCAAGATTGCCAGAAGAAATATCAATAGCCTGAGACATGCAGACGACACCATCCTTATGGCAGAAAGTGAAGAGGAGCTAAAAAGCCTCTTGAAAGTGAAAGAGGAGAGTGAAAAAGTTGGCTTAAGGCTCAACATTCAGAAAACGAAGATCATGGCATCCGGTCCCATCACTTCATAGGAAATAGATGGGAAAATAGTGTCCGACTTCATTTTTTGGGGCTCCAAAATCGCTGCAGATGGTGACTGCAGCCATGAAATTAAAAGACGCTTACACCTGCAAGGAGATCCAACCAGTCCATTCTGAAGGAGATCAACCCTGGGATCTCTTTGGAAGGAATGATGCTGAAACTGAAGCTTCCGTACTTTGGCCACCTCATGCGAAGAGTTGACTATTGGAAAAGACTGTGATGCTGGGAGGGATTGGGGGCAGGAGAAGAAGGGGACGAACGAGGATGAGCTGGCTGGATGGCCTCACGGACTCGATGGACGTGAGTCTGAGTGAACTCCGAGAGATGGTGAAGAACAAGGAGGCCTGGGGTGTTGTGATTCATGGGGTCGCAAAGATTCAGACATGACTGAGCGACTGAACTGGACTGAGAAGAGGAGCACCAGATAAATTGTGCCAATCCTGCCATGAGTAAAGGAGGCTGGTGGACTGTACAGTCCATGGGTCACAAAGAATCAGACATGACTAAACTATGTTGGGCACACCTTGTTTAACCTTAATTACGCCTTTGAGACCTGGTCTCCAAATACACAGGCTTCCCAGGTGGCTCTAGTGGTAAAGGACCTGTCTGCTGACACAGGAGACATAAGAGATGCAGGTGCAATACCAGGGTTGAGAAGATCCCCTGGAGGAGAGCGTGGCAATCACTCTGGTATTCTTGCCTGGAGGATTCCATGGAGCCTGGCAGGCTACAATCCACTGAGTCTCAGAGAGTCAGACACAACTGAAGTGACTAAGCACTTAGCACTCCAAATACAGCCATATTGGGAGTTAGAGCTTCAACATGTAAATTTTGGGAAGGAGCAGCACAAACATTCAGTTCATAAAAACATCTTAAGACAGAGTGCAGAACAGGTCATCTGGAAGCCGTCATCTAGACCTCATGACACTATCATGGTCACGTACAAGTAAGAAAGATCACCTCTCTGCAGTCCCCTTAGCACACTTGTTTCTGTTGCAAAGATAGAGCTGTATAGGATCTGAAAGTTATCCTTTTAAAAACATGCAGCATTTAACCTTTATCTGTAAACTTCTCTAGTAGCTCAGCTGGTAAAGAATCTGCCTGCAATGCAGGAGACCCTGCTTTGATTCCTGGGTTGAGAAGATCCCCTGGAGAAAGGAATGGCTACCCACTATGCAAGTATGGCCTGGAGAGTTCCATAGACTCTCAATGGGATCACAAAGAGTCAGACACAACTAAGCAACTTTCACTTTCTTTTGTAAACTTCTGGATTTCTTTCTTTCCTTTTTCCCTTGTTTATAGAAAGGCTGCTCTGAGTGTTCTTTAACCACATTCAGATTTGGGACAGAGATCTGACCAACAGAGCACTGGTTTCCTGGAGTGATCATGTAGAGTCACTACCAGGCGGAAGGTGACAGTTAAGGGCCGAAGTCAAGGCTGACATGTCTGCCCTTTGGAGCATCTTTTTTCAGGTCACATCCTGAAGATTCAGAATTTATTAATTTAATAAATCAGGAAGCATTCTCGTCCACAGTCCCCATGTCTAATTTATTTCCCTTGTACTCTGTTTGCCAGAAT
This sequence comes from Madoqua kirkii, assembly GCA_006408675.1. NCBI lineage: Eukaryota > Metazoa > Chordata > Mammalia > Artiodactyla > Bovidae > Madoqua > Madoqua kirkii. The sequence goes on along the minus strand of SJYC01093868.1, from coordinate 1,491 downwards.
ATCCTGGTCATGATTCTTGAATGCTGATTGTTATGGGTCAAAAAAAAAAAAAAAAAAAACCTCTTAACCTTCAATATCTCAGAATCCAACCTTATTTGGAGATAAAATTTTTACAGAAGTAATCAAGTTAAAATGAGGTCAAGTTAAAACTAGCTGTGGTTATGAAAATATCCACATTTTATGAGATTAGTTTAACAGATGATTATACTGGGGCCATTTAGGTAAAAAATTGAGACCTTGTGAGTAGAAATTAAATAATTGAAATCTCTATCTCTTTTCTCCCAGTCAAGCTCTCTTTTAGGTTAAACATATATTATTTTTAAATAATTATAAATTCACAAAAATATTGCAGAGAGAGCTTATATGACCAGCTTCCTCCAGTGGTGGAAACTGGATTAGAGAGGATCCTAATTCAAAATGATTGATGTCCTTATAAAAAGGGGAATTTTAGACACAGAGAAATACATACAAAGGAAAAATGACATGAAGACACCTATAGGGAGAATATCAGGTGAAGATCAGAGTTATGATGCATAAACTAAGGAATTACCAGAAGTTAGGCAATGAGACAGTAACTTTCTATTGTCTTCTGTTGTTTAAGCCACCTCAGTTCAGTTCAGTTCAGTTCAGTTCAGTTCAGTTCTATCACTCAGTCGTATCTGACTCTTTGCGACCCCATGAACTGCAGCACGCCAGGCCTCCCTGTCCATCACTAACTTGTAAAGTTCACTCAAACTCATGTCCGTTGAGTCAGTGATGCCATCCAGCCATCTCATCCTCTGTCATCCGCTTCGCCTGCTCCCAATCCCTCCCAGCATCAGAGTCTTTTCCAATGAGTCAACTCTTCGCATGAAGTGGCCAAAGTACTGGAGTTTCAGCTTGAGCATCAGTCAATGAACACCCAGGGCTGATCTCCTTCAGAATGGACTGGTAGGATCTCCTTGCAGTCCAAGGGACTCTCAAGAGTCTTCTCCAACATTACAGTTCAAAAGCATCAATTCTTCGGTGCTCAGCTTTCTTCACAGTCCAACTCTCACATCCATACACAACCACTGGAAAAACCATAGCCTTGACTAAATGGACCTTTGTTGGCAAAGTAAAGTCTCTGCTTTTCAATATGCTATCTAGGTTGATCATAACTTTCCTTCCAAGGAATAAGCATCTTTTAATTTCATGGCTGCTATCATGATCTGCAGTGATTTTGGAGCCCAGAAAAATAAAGTCTGACACTGTTTCCATGTTTCCTCATCTATTTGCCATGAAGTGATGGGACCAGATGCCATGATCTTTGTTTTCTGAATGTTGAGCTTTACGCCAACTTTTTCACACTCCTCTTTCACTTTCATCAAGAGGCTTTTTAGTTCCTCTTCACTTTCTGCCATAAGGGTGGTGTCATCTGCATAGCTGAGGTTATTGATATTTCTCTTGGGAATCTTGATTCCAGCTTGTGCTTCTTCCAGCCCACCGTTTCTCATGATGTACTCTGCATAG
>SJYC01093853.1:0-11071 GCA_006408675.1 Madoqua kirkii | reverse complement strand
GAGCCCATCTTTGCATGAAATGTTCCCTTGATATCTCTAATTTTCTTGAAGACATCTCTTGTCTTTCCCAATCTGCTGTTTTCCTCTATTTCTTTGCATTGTTCGCTGAAGAAGGCTTTCTTATCTTTTCTTGCATCAGTTTCAAATAATTGTAGATAAAGAGGGAAAGAGAATTGTGCTATTTATTAAAGATTCTAAGGAATATTCCTTGCCCAAGGCTCATCAGTTCCAATCTACTATCACTCTTCATTGCCCCTGTACAGCAGGAAGTAGCCAAGAATGGTCATCACCTCTTTCCCCACAAAACTATGGAATGGACATTGATAGCTCAGGAATTGTAACAGTGTACAGCAAGTCTGACTCCATATTAGATCTGTTTCTTTTACTTTAACCTTTGTATTCTATTGCTTTTGCTACAAGTTGATCACTAAAGGGATGTTGCCTACAGCTTAAAGTATACATAATAAACCATCTCAGGCAACCTTATCCCCATGCTTGAATGTTAAACTAAAATACCTTTGTTCAGCTCACAGATACATCCTGACTCAGCCCACCTCTGAATGGCTTCAGGTAAGAAAAGAAGGAATTAATATTTCCCCTCCCAAATATGGCCAAAACCAGAAGATATTTGCAGCAATTTATGTCCATGGGGTCACAAAGAGTCAGCAGACACGACTTAGCAACTGAACAACAACAAATAACCTATATTGCCCATCTTATAAAATTATCATTTCTTACATTAACAAATGTGTGACTGAGAATATGAAAAAGCAGAGACATTACTCTGCTGACAAATGTCCGTATAGTCAATGTTATGGTTTTTCCAGTAGTCATGCATGGATGTGAGAGTTGGACTATAAAGAAAGCTGAGTGCTGAAGAATTAATGCTTTTGAACTGTGCTGTTGGAGAAGACTCTTGAGAGTCCCTTGGACTGCAAGGAGATCCAACCAGTCCATCCTAAAGGAAATCAGTCATGAATATTCATTGGAAGGACGGATGCTGAAGCTGAAGTTCCAATATTTTGGCCATGTGGATGTGAAGAACTGACTCATTTGAAAAGACCCTGATGCTGAGACAGATAGAAGGCAGGAGGAGAAGGGGATGACAGAGGATAAGATGGTTGGATGGCATCACCAACTCAAGGGACACAAGTCTGAGCAAGCTCCAGGAGATGGTGAAGAACAGGGAAGCCTGTTGTGTTGCAGTCCGGAGTCGCAGAGTCAGACACGACTGAGTGATTGAACAGGAAAGTCTGCCTCGCCACTGCAGCCGCTGACCTTGAGCATCCCCTGAAAGGAGTTCGTGCTGGAGATCAGGAGTGAGGTACTCCGTGCTCAGGGGAAAAATAATTGGCAGAACAGGCCTTAAGATAGGTAGATAATTTCAGAACAAAGTCCAAATTCTTGCATCTTCTCATATAGAAAAGCATTAAAATTACTAATGGTGACATCTTCTTTGGCCATTGAGATGAGAAATGCTTTTGGAAGTAAAAATGGAGTAGCTATGTCAGACTCAGATGCCATCAACCATTAATGTGGGTACCTTTATCAAGTTTATGATTGACCTCCTTATCTGAACCGTTATTTCTTTTCTTGTTCAAAATGTGTTCTCCTGAAGACTGAGGAAATGGTAACCGAACAGGACTCTATAGAGCCTTGCCAGGACGGGCCTCCCCTATATCCTCTGCGGTAGCTCCTCTCTGAAGTTCCCGGATACCATTGTTTGATGCACATTTCCTGGGTTGTTTTATAGATGTGAAAGTGAAGTGAAGTCGCTCAGTCATGTCCAACTGTTTGCAACCCTGTGGACTGTAACCTACCAGGCTCCTCTGTCCATGGGATTTTCCAGGCAAGAGTATTGGAGTGGGTTGCCATTTCCTTCTCTAGGAGATCCCGACCCAGGGATTGAATCCTGGTCTCTCGCATTGTAGGCAGATGCTTTATCATCTGGGCCACCAGGGAAGTCACAGATGTGAAACCGCCCCCCCTCCCACCACCAAATGGAAGATATTAACTACTTAATGACCATGAGCACTTAGCCCCAGGCCTCCTGGAGCCTAAGAACTGATAATGTTAACTCCTGTGACACCACCTTGTGACCTCACTATGAGCTAATCAGAGAACTGTGTACAGACTGATCAAACACCCTGCGCCCCGCTCCTCCGGCTTTTAAAAATGTTTTGCTAAAGCCCTTTAGGGAGCTCTGGGTTTTTAGGGCATGAGCCACCTCTTCTCCTTTCATTGCCCTGCAATAAAGCTTTCTCTGCTTCAAATCTTTCTCTGCTTTTGGTCTCACTGTGTGTTGGGCACATGGATTTGCACTAACAGTCTCACAGAAGGTGCTGAAGCAAAGAGGCAATCTATTAGAAGCAGAAAGCTTCTGTTGCCCAGGCTGCTCAGGGAAATTAACCTTTTATTCAGTAGCTCTCCTTCTGACTGACAATAGTAACATTTTCAGCTCCCAGATGGCTTCAAAGTAAAGAAAAAACAAAATCCTATAGTGATGATATTGTCAGTTGATCAGCTTAGACTACTCTTGGTAATTTCATTTCCCTGCCAGTGATCAACTTGAAATGAGGTGAAGCCTAAAATGTTCTTCTTAAAATAGACCAAAAAGAAGTTTGTCCTTCCTCTTCTTCTCCTGGTGGTTATGATTAGGTATGATTTGGGAAAAACTGCAACCTGTCTGGAGATGAAGCCAACACAGCAGGAGGGGGCAAGGGAGGAGACAAAGGAACTGAGTGTCTGGCCAGCACCCTGCACCCAGCTCCCGATATGGACATTACAACTCCTTTTTCTTCCACGTGAATTTCCACATCTGGTGGGGAAGAGGAGTGGGCTGCATGGGGGCAGGTATGATTTCTTGGCTTTGCTGAAGTATTACTGACAGGTTAATCTTCATATATTCAAGGTTTTACACCAAAATGGTTTTGATCTGCATATACATATGTATTAATTACCCTTCGGTCCTGAACGAACTGGTATTCCCCACTAGCAGGTTTTCTGACATGCAAAACTGCGGTATTATAGAGAAGTCCCTGGCAGTCCAGGAAGATCCCACATGTGGCAGAGCAGTTAAGCCCGCAGCCACAACAACTGAAGCCTAGAGCTCCGCGCTCCGCAACAAGAGAAGCCACCACAAGGAGAAGCATGCACAGTGAAGGGAAAAGTAAGCCCACTCTTGGCAACTAGAGAAAGCTTGAGTGCAGCAAGAAGACCAAGCACAGCTAAAAATAAAAAATAAACAAATGGTGAAATGGGGACTATTTTTAAATTAATTTATGTTTAATTGGAGGATGATTACTTAACAATATTGTGATGGTTTTTATGACATATTGACATGAATGAGCCATGGGTGCCCCTATCCTGTGAGAAAGCCCTTCTCCTGGATTGCCACTTAGAGCAGAATGTTCCAGAAGAAACACCTAAGGCTTCTTGTGTTTCATGACCCAATTCCTGCAACAAAGTGAAAAGTGATCTCACCTGTAGGTGGGGCGACCCTAAGCAAGGAGGCTGGAGGTGGGAACTTCACCAGGGACTAGGCACCCAGGGGACTCCATCAGACCCAGGATACTGCAGCCTTGGGACCCAAGCCTACCCAAGCTCCGGTGATGTCACACCAGCCCTGGTCACCATACCTAAGGGGAATATCTTTTCCGCTTTTTTCAGATATGATTTTTCCTTAATTTGCTTATATTTAATTGAAGGGTAATTACAATATTGTGTTGGGTTTTGCCATACATCAACATCGCTCCGTCATAGGTATACATATGTCCCCTCCCTCTGGAGCCTCCCTCCGCCTACACCCCATCCCACCCCTCTAGTTGTCACAGAGCCCTGCTGTGAGTTCCTTAAGTCCTACAGCAAACACCCACTGGCGTCTGCTTTGTATAGGCTGGTGCACACGTTTCCATGCTGCCCTCTCCATCAGTCCCACCCTCTCCTTCCTACTCCCTGAGTCTGTAAGTCTGCTGTCTGTGTCTGTGTGTCCACCACTGTCCTGCAAACGGGTTCATCAGTACCATCTTTCCAGATTCCATATATATGCAATAATATATGACATTTATTTTTCTCTTTCTGACATACTTCACTCTGCAGAATAAGCTCTATTTTCATCCACATCATTAGCACTGACTCAAATGCGTTCCTTCTTCTGGCTGAGTAAAATCCCATTGTGTATATGGACCACAACTTCTTTATCCATTCATCTATCAGTGGACATCTAGGCTGCTTCCGTGTCCTAGCTATTGTAAACAGTGCTGCAGTGAACATTGGGATGTATGTGTCATTTTCAGTTCTGGTTTTCTCAGGGTATATGCCCAGTAGTGGGACTGTTGGGGCATATCGAAGTTTTATTCCTAATTTTTTTAAGGGACCTCCATGCTGTCTTCTGTAATGGCTGTCTCAGTTTACATTCCCACCAATAGTGCCAGAGGGTTCCCTTTTCTCCATATCCTCTCTAGCATTTATTTAGATTTTTAATGATGGCCACTGAGACCAGTGAGAGCTGATATCTCACTGCAGTTTTTATTTGCATTTCTCTAATAATGAGATGGTGATGGCAGCCACGAAATTAAAAGATGCTTGCTCCTTGAAAGAAAAGCTATGACCAACCTAGACAGCATCTTAAAAGGCAGAGACATTACTTTGCTGACAAAGGTACATATAGTCAAAGCTATGGTTTTTCCATTAGTCATGTACGAATGTGAGAAGTTGGACCATAAAGTAAGCTGAGTGCCGAAGAATTGATGCTTTTGAACCGTGGAGTTGTAGAAGACTCTTGAGAGTCCCTTGGACAGCAAGGAGATCCAACCAGTCCATCCTAAAGGAAATCAGTCCTGAATATTCATTGGAAGGACTGATGCTGCAGCTTAAACTCCAGTACTTTGGCCACCTGCTTCAAAAAACTGACTTATTTGAAAAGACTCTGACACTGGGAATGATTGAAGGCAGAGAAGGGGACAAGAGAGGATGAAATGCTTGGACAGCATCACTGACTCGATGTAGATGACTTTGTAAACTCTGGGAGTTGGTGATGGACAGGGAGGTCTGGCGTGCTGCAGTCCATGGGGTTGCAAACAGTCAGACACAACTGAGTGACTGAACTGTTCTGAACCTTTGTTGGCAAAGTAATGTCTCTGCTTTTAAATATGCTATCTAGTTTGGTCATACCTTTTCTTCCAAGGAGCAAGTGTCTTTTAAAATAGATGTCTTTTAAAAATAGACAGATAAAATAAGGGACAAATCTTGAGATTGTTGAGCCCCTGGATGGGAGCTGGCCTACTAAACCCCAGGCTTAACAACATTCCAAGTTTTACAAGACAAAATAATAGCATTAACATGAAACCAGAGCTGCAGTTTGGTCACAGATTGATGAAGATATCAGTTTGCATTCTGGGATTAATTGCAGGAACTCTCAACTGCAATCTTTAAACTCTCACCCAGAGAGCGGACCTCTCTTCCCATCTGGGACTCCAAATGTGCCATGACAAGGGACTTCCCAGCACTCTTTGAGTCTGGATGCTGGTCAAAACCCAATCTGGTGATGTATCCTCTGCTGTTTCTATTTCTCTTTTCTTTTAATGTTAGTATACTGAAAGTCAGCAAGATAATTCTCTAATAAACATTAGTATTATTTACTTGTATAGAACAAGTGGCTTATTTTGTTAACAAATCCTATGAACCTGAAATGAAAGTGAAAACTTTCAACAAAACACTAGCCCCTCTGCGGGGAGGTTCTTTGTATTTTTGATGGAACTGCATGAGCTCTTTGTGTGCACTGCAGACCAATTCATTGTGGGTGTCTTTGCCAATATTTTTCCTATTCTGAGGTTTGTCTTTGTCTTTCCATTAGGGTTTCCTTTGCTGTGCAAAAGCGGTTGAGATTAATTAGGTCCTGTTTTCTTATTTCTGGTTTATTTTCCATTATCCTAAGAAGTGCATGTAAAAAGTATTTGATGTAATTGATGGCAAAGTGTGTCCTTCTGAAATATTCCTCCAGAATTTCCTAGGATCTGTGCTTATACTTGGAACCTTGTATTACTTGGAGTTTCTTTTGGTGCACAGTGTTAGCAAGTCTTCCCATCTCATCCTGTTTTCCATGGTTTGAGGAACCTCCTCAGTGTCGTCTATCGTGGCTCCTACCACGTTCCATCCTCAGCCTCAGTGGAGGTGAGCTTCCTGTTGTCCACACCGTCTCCACAGCTTACTGCCTGTGGAGGTTTTGACAGTGGCCATTCTCACTGGTTCTTGTAAACCATGCTGCCCTGAAAACGGAAGTGCACGTGTCATCTCGAATTCTGCTTTTCTCTGGATCTAAGCCCAGGAGTGGAAGAGTAGGATAGCCCGATCAGAAGTGTCGCCTAAAATTTATAGTCAACCTGGAAGGAGTTATTTTATTTGGTGGGAATGTTTAGGACTCTGAGCCCAGGAGATAGCATCTCAGTAGCTCTGAGAAAACTGCTGCAAGGGTTAAGTCAGGCTACAGGAAAATTTGCAACAAAGGCAGCAGGCACTCTGAATATCAAAGATCAGGTATCAAATTAAGGGATTTAGCATTCTGTGTATGGGAAGGTGCAAGCCTCTGGGCTCGCTGAATTTGTATGCACCTCAGCTATCTGGGGCGAATTGCATTTCCTTGTTCACCTTGCTTCTTGCATTCCTCCAGCTCCTCAGCAACCACCGTGATGGGGTGGCAGCCTCTGCGGGATCACAGTTTGGGGAGCCCTCGTTCACATTTGGAGGTCAGAAGTTGTTGATGGCTGTGACATTTCTTGTTTACTAATGTGGCAGGAGGTATTTTCACTTCACAGGAGGTCCTCCTATGCTTAGCTTTTTTTTTTTTTAAAGAAATCCTATACTGCTTTGCATATTTCCTGTACCCATTTACATTCCAGCAAAGAGGGAAGGAGGATTCCTTTTTCTCTGAGCCCTCTGTAGGACTTAGTTTCAATAGATCTTTTTGATATTGGTCTTTCTGAGCAATATGAAGGGCGATCCCTCATGGTGCGTTTGATTGGTCTCACTTTAGGAGGTAGTCATGTGAAGTCTGTTCCCAAGTGTTTTGGACTTTAGACAGTGTGAGTACAATGTACCTCTTGAAATTGGGTCCCACTTTGAATTCTTTTTTGATGATTTTCTCAGGGACATTACTTGAAGGGAAGGTGCCATTTACAGCCTCTCAGGCCTTTTGAATAAAATTAGGGTTCCCTAGTGTCTCAATCAGAAAAGAATCTGCCTGCCATGCAGGAGACCCAGGTTCGATCCCCTGGGTTGGGAATTTCCCCAGGAGAAGGAAATGGCAAGCCACTCCAGTATTCTTGCCTGGAAAATCCCATGGACAGAGGAGCCTGGTGGGCTACAGTCCATGGGGTCACGAAGAGTTGGACACGACTGAGCGACTAAACCACCACAGGCCTTTTGAATAGTAAGACTCCTTGAGAACAGGTTTTAAGGTTGTTTTACTGAATGTAGCCACAAGGTGGCAGCAGCTCTTCATGCTCAACTCTGGTTCCTTGGGCAGGCAGAGCCTCAGGAAAAATCCTGTGCCTGGGTTTTCAATTAGAGTGGAATACTTTGGCCACCTGATGCGAAGAACAGACTCATTGGAAAAGACCCTGATGCTGGGAAAGATTGAAGGTGGGAGGAGAAGGGGACACCAGAGGATGAGGTGGCTGGAAGGCATCACCGACTCGATGGACACTAGTTTGAGAAAGCTCTGGGAGTTGGTGATGGACAGGGAGGCCTGGCGTGCTGCAGCCCACGGGGTCGCAAAGAGTTGGACGTGACTGAGTGACTGAACGGCACTGAACTGAACTGGGCCAGGAGAAACACTAAACATGCAAAGGCTTGTGTTTCACTACTTCTTCCCCTTTACCCTTGATCCACAGGACACATCCTGACTCCTCTTCCCTGGACCTGGAAGATCTCCTGGAGAAGGAAATGGCAACCCACTCCAGTATGCTTTCCTGGGAGACTCCACTGACAGAGCAGCCTGGCGGACTACAGTCCATGGGATCACAAAGTGTCGAACATGAGCACACATGCACTATGGGGAACCCAAACCAGGTTCGGTAACACGTATAACTCAGATAATTAAGAGTCACAATATCTGTGAATTCCTAATACTGAGACTAGTGTGTTTTAAATGCAGATAAAATGCTCCTGTTTCTCACGTAGCTTGGGGGAGCTCACTGAAGGGTTTTGCTGCCTGTACCAAGGGGCAGTTCAGATGCTCACTTTGGTGTACAAATAAATAAAGCCCAGGTGAATCCATGTTAAATGTTACAGTGCAGAGGGATTAAATTTTATTATTTATGTTGTATTTCCAATAACTGTTTGCTCCAGGAAAAAACATAAACAATTCTGAATAATGAACATTGGGTTTCTGATTAGCTATTACTTCTGAAATCCACGGTTCCTCTGATGGTTCCAAGTGGTTTCTGAAGTGAGTAAACTGTGAACACACAAAGAACCACTTTGACCCACATCCTAGTAAACAGGCAAAGCTAGTGAAAAGTATAAAGAAAAAAAAAAAAGACCATTGCAGGTCCTAGAAATTGGCCAGTTCTTCTCCCATCCCCAACTTCATGATAGAGGGCTCAATTCAAGGGTAAGGTTAAAGGTTCCATCTCCTGTCTGTCTCCTTGGAAGCGGGAAATAAATCTCTCCTGTGAAAGGACACTCTGGGAGCTGAGTGAGACCTGATGGTGAAGGGCTGCAGGCCCAAACATCAAAGTGGTTAATGTAACCAGGTTAATGCAAACGATATTGAACCCTCGAGCTGGATATTTGAGTATGTCATCTATCTCCTGCATAGTGTAATGTTGATTGTTCTCGGTTAATGTCTATTTGATCATGTTCAACTTCAACAGGTCTACCCACATTGGAGCCTCCCTCATAGCTCAGTTGGTAAAGAATCAGCCTGCAATGCAGGAGACCAGGGTTTGATCCCTGGGTCGGGAAGATCCCCTGGAGAAGGAAATGGCAACCCACTCGAGTATTCTTGCCTGGAGAATTCCATGGACAGAGGAGCCTGGCGGCCTATAGTCAATGGGGTCACAAGAGCTGGACACGACTTAGTGACTAAACCACCACCAGCACCACCCACATATGGAACATCCTCCAACGAGAAATCGCCAGCATAAAACTTCACAAACCACTTTGGACACATTGAAATAGTGAAACAGTGTGGGCTCCGGAGATGCCTGGAGCTCACAAAACTGGAAGAGGCAGGAAGGACCCTTGGCTGGAGCCTCTGAAGGGACTGCAGCACTGGGAAACCCTGACCTCAGACATCTGGTCTCCAGGACTGAGAGGACAGCTTCTGTTATTCGGAGCATCTGTGTGTGGTCGTTTGTCACCACTGCCCCGGGAAGCTATGCAGCTGGTGGGAAGTTCCCTGCCCTGATCTAAAGCCTCCCTCCCATTAGGGGCAGCCGCCTGCACCTATGCTGTTTGCACTAACCGTGAGGCTCATGCTGAGCCCCGGCTCCCCTTCTAGGCACTGGCGTTTTGGAGGATGAGGGCAGATACCACCACGTGACCAGCCTCCAACCGGGAGCCAAGTCTCTAGGGAGCTTCCCTGAGGGGACAGGGGTGGGGATGACTGTCAGGGTTCCCCCTTCATTGCTGGGGGAAGAGACACCGTGGACACCCTTGAGGGAGGAGAGGCAGGATGCAAGGTGAGTGACCAGTGTCTCCCTGCTGTCTCAGCTGTGAGAACACTGGCCTGTGCTGAGCCCTGGAGCCTCTCTGCAGGTTCCGCGATGAGGTGGCCCTGCAGATCCCACCCCTTCCTCCACGTCTAGTAGGTGGGACACCCCTTCTCCTTGTCACACCAGGAGCCCTACAGACCCTGCTCCTTCCTCCACGTCCGGTAGGTGGGACACACCTTCTCTTTGACACTCCAGGAACCCTGCAAACTCCACCCCTTCCTTCATTTCTAGTAGGTGGGACACCCCTTCTCGCCACTCCAGGAGTGGTTCTGGAGGCGATATGTGAGTTGTTCTGGGGTCTGCAGGCTGAGCCCCTGTTGCTGTGTGCCCCCTTCCGCACAGGAGCATCCACAGCAAACTGTCTGCCCTGCTGCCTGAATGCCCCCTCCTCTCAGTAGTCTCAGGAAAGGGTCAGAGGGTACTGTAGCAGCATCTGGGACCTCCTTTAATAACAGTGTCCTTGTTCACAACCATTTAGCCTTGTTCACACCTTCAATGGGACGTAACAAAAGTCTTTAAGGTAAAGGGTCTAGAGAGAAGAGAGGAAGCTACAGACAAAACCAGATGGAACCAGCTGGGACCACAATGGCAGCGAATCTGACTTCCAACAGACCCCGAGTCTCACTGTGTGTTGATTTTAGTGTATTATTGATGTAGGGGATAGGTGGGCTCCAGATTAGACATTTATAACTGGTATCCTGTAGGAATTTCATGGGACACAAGAAATGGGCTTCAAGGCTGGATGCTCACAACTTAGCATTTCTGAGAGAAGTGATAGGTGGGCTTCAGCCTAGGTATTTACAATCTGCCTCCTGTTTGCCCTCTGAAATGGAAGTAGCAACAGAGAGTAAATAGCTAGTGTTTGTCTCTTGTAAACACCTTAAGGTAATAGTCATGGCAAGGACAAAGAGGGGGCAAAAGCCCGCATGAGTAAAGGATTAACACCCGCTCCCACTAGTCTTCTGGGACAGGGAGGCACTACACATGTACAGAAAGGCTTCTTGTGGGTCAGAACTCAAGAGATAATGCCAGGCCCTGATGGGTCTTGGTCCTCCCAGAAACCTTCACTTTGGGATCCATCTTGGCTGAGGGGTGAATCTGCACCCAGGGGTGTGTCCCAGGATAGGTCAGGTGCAAGAAAAGAAAGCAGATAATGGGGCTAAAGGAAGACAAAGACCCAGAAGAACTGCCCTGTATAAATGACTTAACTGCCTCCTTGCTGTACTCACCCTACTTGAGAGGGGCCCCACCCCCTTTCTCTGCCTCGCTTCTGTCTTAACAAACCATTCTCTATGTGCTCTCCCATTTGGTATGCTGTGTCTCTAATAAGACACACTAGTCTAGTATGAGTTTCT
>SJYC01093852.1:0-25107 GCA_006408675.1 Madoqua kirkii | reverse complement strand
TCCCAGCATCAGAGGCTTTTCCAATAAGTTCTTCACATTGGGTGGCCAAAGTATTGGAGTTTCAGCTTCAGCATCAGTTCTTCTCACTAATATTCAAAACTGATTTCCTTTAGGATTGTCCCAGCATCAGAGGCTTTTCCAATAAGTTCTTCACATTGGGTGGCCAAAGTATTGGAGTTTCAGCTTCAGCATCAGTTCTTCTCACTAATATTCAAAACTGATTTCCTTTAGGATTGTCCCAGCATCAGAGGCTTTTCCAATAAGTTCTTCACATTGGGTGGCCAAAGTATTGGAGTTTCAGCTTCAGCATCAGTTCTTCTCACTAATATTCAAAACTGATTTCCTTTAGGATTGTCCCAGCATCAGAGGCTTTTCCAATAAGTTCTTCACATTGGGTGGCCAAAGTATTGGAGTTTCAGCTTCAGCATCAGTTCTTCTCACTAATATTCAAAACTGATTTCCTTTAGGATTGTCCCAGCATCAGAGGCTTTTCCAATAAGTTCTTCACATTGGGTGGCCAAAGTATTGGAGTTTCAGCTTCAGCATCAGTTCTTCTCACTAATATTCAAAACTGATTTCCTTTAGGATTGTCCCAGCATCAGAGGCTTTTCCAATAAGTTCTTCACATTGGGTGGCCAAAGTATTGGAGTTTCAGCTTCAGCATCAGTTCTTCTCACTAATATTCAAAACTGATTTCCTTTAGGATTGTCCCAGCATCAGAGGCTTTTCCAATAAGTTCTTCACATTGGGTGGCCAAAGTATTGGAGTTTCAGCTTCAGCATCAGTTCTTCTCACTAATATTCAAAACTGATTTCCTTTAGGATTGACTGGTTGAATCTTCTTGCAGACGAAGGGACTCTTAAAAGTCTTCTCCAACACCACAGTTCAAAAGTATCGATTCTTTGACACTCAGCTTTCTTTATGGTCCAACTCTCACATCCACACATAACTACTGGAAAAACCATAGCTTTGACTAAATGGACCTTTTTTGGAAAGTAATGTCTCTGCTTTTTAATATGCTGTCTAGGTTGGTCATAGCCTTTCTTCCAAGGAGCAAGCATCTTTTGATTTCATGGCTAAAGTCACCATCTGCAGCGATTTTGGAGCCTCCCAAAATAGTCTGTCACTGCTTCCATTGTTTCCCCATCTATTTGCCATGAAGTGATGGGACCAGATGCCATGATCTTAGTTTTCTGAATGTTGAGTTTTAAGCCTGCTTTTTCACTCTCCTCTTTCACTTTCATCAAGAGGCTCTTTAGTTCTTCTTTGCTTTTTGCCATAAGAATCGGTGTCATCTTCATATCTGAGGTCATTGATATTTCTCCCAGTAATCTTGATTCCTGCCCTTGTGGCTCAGCTTCTAAAGAAACTGCCTGCAATTCTGGGGACCTGGGTTTGATCCCTGAGTTGGGAAGATTCTCTGGAGAAGGGAATGGCTACCCATGCCAGTATTCTGGCCTGGAGAATTCCATGGACTGTAATTCATGGGGTCGTAAAGAGTCAGACACGACTGAGCGACTTTCACTTCACTTACTTCAATCTTGATTCCAGTTTGTGCTTCATCTAGCCCAGCATTTCACATGATGTACTCTGAATATAAGCTAAATAAGCAGGGTGACAATATAGAGCCTTGATGTACTCCTTTCTCTATCTGGAACCAGTCTGTTGTTCCATGTCTAGCTCTAACTGTTTCTTGACCTGCATACAGATTTCTTAGGAGGCAGGTAAGGTAGTCTGCTATTCCCATCTCTTTAAGAATGTTCCCCAGTTTGTTGTGATCAGTTTGTTGTTTGCTAAGCTATACTAAGTATGGACTGTAATTCATGGGGTCGTAAAGAGTCAGACACGACTGAGCGACTTTCACTTCACTTACTTCAATCTTGATTCCAGTTTGTGCTTCATCTAGCCCAGCATTTCACATGATGTACTCTGAATATAAGCTAAATAAGCAGGGTGACAATATAGAGCCTTGATGTACTCCTTTCTCTATCTGGAACCAGTCTGTTGTTCCATGTCTAGCTCTAACTGTTTCTTGACCTGCATACAGATTTCTTAGGAGGCAGGTAAGGTAGTCTGCTATTCCCATCTCTTTAAGAATGTTCCCCAGTTTGTTGTGATCAGTTTGTTGTTTGCTAAGCTATACTAAGATTAACTGGAGAAGGCAATGGCACCCCACTCCAGTACTCTTGCCTGGAAAATCCCATGGATGGTTGAGCCTGGTAGGCTGCAGTCCATGGGGTCGCTAGGAGTTAGACACGACTGAACGACTTCACTTTCACTTTTCCCTTTCATGCATTGGAGAAGGAAACGACAACCCACTCTAGTGTTCTTGCCTGGAGAATCCCAGGGACAGGGGAGCCTGGTGGGCTGTCGTCTATGGGGTCTAAGATTACACAGCAGAATTCCCTTGATAAAACTGACCTGTCACTCTCTTTCCAATTTCTCTGATTTTTGGAAACTAACTCTCTCTTTGTCTTTCCACTTAACCATCATGCCTCTTTTAAAATTCCTCTTCTTTCCATAAAACTCTGTATCTGTACAGATTTAAAGGATAAGAATTTCCAACAAGAGTGTAAAAGGAGACCCCTTGCCCAGCCCAAACTACCAGCATTCAGCACGCTCTGGGGAGAACAGTTCATCCCTCCTTGGTTAAAGCTGTTCAAGCCAACAATCTTTATTCAGAGAGGTCTGTGCCTTTGGAATTTTTAGTCAGAAGGATCCAGATTAACTGTGAGCAACGGGGTAGATTTGTCTTCTGGTTTCCAAGGAAGGATCAGATAGAATGACCAGTTTGAAATTAGCCACAAGGTTCATCTTTAAATGTAGGACCAACTTGACAGATAGATATTTCCCAGCCATATGTGACCCTGCATCTCTGTGCACTGCAGAATAAGATAGGATTTAAGTAGCCCTGAGTCCACAGTATCCACAAGAAAGTGCCTAAGACAAGTTGCTAAGCAAGTCACAAAATCAACACACATGTTACTTTGAAAGATAACACTCTAAGAATTGACATGAGCATTAGACGATATCTGTCTCTATCTCTCTCTCCATCTCTCCCCATCTCTCTATTTTTCTCTCTCCAGTATAACTAATTTTGGAAAGGCTTCAACCCTTAAGGAGACTATCCAGTTTTGCCTAGGTATTTGAGATGGGGTAACTTCACAGCTTATCAGTACAGTTTTCCTAAGGTTTCAGTTATATTCCGTCACCAGACCAATAACAATCCAGGTGAATACAGTTATCAAGACATCACAGTCCTAAAAAAAAATACACATTAAAAGTACAATAACTGAATAGGATTTGTGCCCTGCTTTTGTGTAAAAATTGTATAAATCTTAATTGTGTGAATTGGTTCATAATGCATTTCAGATCAACTATATTCTCCTATTTTTATGTCTATTAATTCTATTAATTTTTGAGGATTTGATACTGGATTGCCAACTTCAAATACTACTTTATCTACTTGAAAAATAATCGTAATATATAGTGAAACTATGTGTAACTTTGTTCTGTATTTTCCAAGTCTCCTGTAAAAGTATTATTGTACTTTCATAATTTAAAAATTTTTAAAAAGAACAGGATTTTTAAAAAGAGCACATAACTGGACTTTTAAATCAGGAGCATGAACTTTGAAGTAGGCTAGCTCAACATGGACTGAGCTGAGTCACAGCCCAATGGTATTTGACCTATATGTAACCTATATATTAATGATTAAAGTTTTCAATTTTTTATAGGTAATTTGGGGGTGGCTTTTATCCAGTTATCATGGAAATGACTTGAGAGTCTACTTGTCTGAGATCCTCCTTCAGACCCTAGGAATGGCTTTCTGAAGTGTATCTAATTCCTAACTTCATATGGTCATGGCACAGGAATAATAACTCTCCTTTTAAGAAGCTATGTTGATTACCAGAAGGTGTTTCTGTGTGATGTCCTTAAACTGTGTTCTCCCAGTCTCTTCAGGGAACCATGAAATCTGCTTATGTCCTATGTCATCAGAGAATTATCACACATTAGGCAAGAACTTTGTGTTCTGTACCTTCTTGCAGTTACTCATTCACTACTGTAGTTATTGTTCAGCCGCCAAGTCATGTTGGACTCTTTCCAAGCCCACGGACTGCAGCACACCAGGCCTCCCTGCCCCTCACCATCTCCCAGAGTTTGCCCAAGTTCATGTCCATTGGATCAGTGATGCCAATTTACTACTAACTGTCAATAAATTAGGAACTGGAGTGCACATTTCCACTACACTGTTCCTTTCAGTAACTGTTATCACCTTCTACATGCTTGTTTTTCTGTTACAAATGACAGATTGAGCTGCAGGTTTGGACACTAGTTCAGGAAATCTGGGTTACATTTGATGAAATATATTTAGACTAGAAGCCTCCTGGGTAGCAGGTCAGAAGCTCAAAGAGAATTGTTAACAGCTTATTATTAAATAGAAAAAGTATTTCATTACTGGAGTTAACAATCATCAATAAAGCAATGTAGAGTGGGTGAGTATTGGCCTATAACAACTCCTTCCTTTCTGCTGTTGTCTATTTTAATCTTTGTTATGAACTTACGCATTGAGAATAATAATGCCCTCAGTTGTTTAGAAGTAAAACCTGACACAGTAGATGTGATATGCCTACTTCAAAATTGCCTAAATTCTTCACTCTAATACAAGTTTTTCAAATTAGATCAGTAATGTTTTAGCTCAATTTGTTTTGCAGTAGAGCCAGAAAACCATCTCTATGCGTGTTATCATGCTTATCATCATCACCATCATTATCCTCAAAAGATCATCTTTAAGCTTTTAAAACCTAGGCTATATCTGGTCTAGTTGGCTGCTGAGGGTAAGAGTGGTTATAAGTAATTAATTGATGTAATTAGACACTTTTAGGAGTCAAGGCTCCTGGTAGAGAAATATATTTTTATTCTTCTAGCAATAATACTTACTGAGTGTGTGCTTTGTGCCAACAATGAGCAAGATGTTGGAATACAGTAATAAACAAAACAGACATAGTCACTGTCTTTGAAGCACTTACATTCTAGTAAAAAGACAAAAAGATTGTCATCTTTGAGCATTATATTGCAGCCATCACTCAGTCGTCAAGGGTATACATCTCTTCAAGTGTCTACTCATCATATATTCCTATAACATTCATGTCTTAAGCACAGAACCCTAAACTTAAGATGGGAAGAAAGTGACTAACACTTCTTTTAGTTGGTTACCAATGGACGAATCATGTACTACAAATCATTTGCTTTCTCCAGGATTCAGTTGTCCTGTTTATAAAATTACTAATAAGTGTTTTATAAGAATGAAGCAATCATGCACAATATGATTTCTGGATTCACTGCAGTCTTCCTTTTCAATATGTAAAAATGAAATGGGGTGGGGAATTCTGGCCTGGCCACTAAAGTGCCCATGGGTGAAGACTATGCTCCTTTGGGATGACAGAGCTGCAGCCTGACCATCAGGAGGCGTGGGTTATGGTTCTAACAGAGTCCACTCTGTAAACTTGGACAAGTTGATAAGTTAGCCAGCTTTGATTTGCTCTAAAATGAGGGGAAATTGAGGATATTCCATATTATTTTAAATAACACAAGTTTTTCTTTTGTAAACTTTACATAAAATTTATAAAAGAAAAAGAAAAGGTAATAGGAACACAGCATTGAAACATTTATAGGAAAGGGCGATAAGAGGGTGGCAGAGGGAGGTAGATTCTTGACAATTCAGCCTGTATTCTTCACTCTCTGTAGTGACTCCCAAAACTCCTCTGTGCAACCCCTTGGGTTCCATGGTGCACAGCTTGAGAAGCAGTAAGTCCTTTCCTAATAACGTGTGGGTTGATATAGGCAGACTTTCTTAAAGGTGCAGAGTAGAACGATGCCATCACCAATTCAAGTCAACTAAATCCCAGTCAACAACACAAGACTGGAGAGAGACATCAAGTCAGGGAGCAAGAAACCCATTCAAGTGACAGGAGCCTCTCCATCAGTCACTGTTTCAGTCCCAGCCTTGCACCCATTGTCTACAAAACGTCAAGTCATACCACTAGGTGGAGCCAGGATCTCAGCAGAAGGAAGAGCATTGTGAGCTCCAGAAGACAGTGCAAACCTTGCATGAGAACTGGGTTCCTTGGGAGAATAAACAGGGAAAAAATGATGGAGTGGCACTGTGGGAGATTACATGTCTATATTGGTCTCCGCATGCAAAGAGATCACTTGAATTGAATTAAGAAGTCACTTCTCCAAGCCACCTCAGCCCTTTGCCAAAATTTAAAATAAAAGGCTTAAATATTTAAGTCACGACTGGTCTCCATTAAACCCACAGAGTTCTTGGAGGGCCCATTAAGACACTGGTTGAATGGGACATTACCCCACAGAAAGTGCAGAAGCAGCCTGGAAGGTCATCAGATCCAACCATCTCAAAGTGGTCTTCTAACCTTGGCTTATACACTTCTAGTGATAAAGAGCTCATGGACACTTGAGCATACTTCCTTTCTGCCACATATATTTATCATAAAATTCTTTCTTTATATTGAGCCAGAATTTGTTTCCCTATGGATTTCACCTTTTATTTCTGATTCTTGTCTCTAAAGTTGTGGGGAATGAGCCTAAATCATCACGAGAGTCTTTCATGTATTTGTAAAGAACTGGCATGCTTCTTGAGTGTCTTCACTTTTCCCAACCAAAACCTCTTCCTTATTGCTCATTACCTGAGACAGATTGTAGTCTTTTCATTGTAATATTAGAATCATATTTCTAGCAATCAATTGATGCAACATAGAAAGGATTTTGATCTTAAACAGCTGTAGAGTTCATAAACACAGCATCATCTTATAATAGTGAGTAGTGTTAAGTAACTGGAATGTAAAAGACATGGGAAACCCAGGTGGGAGGGGTGAACCAGGCCAGGTTGGGAAAAGTCAAATATTCCTCCTCATAGGTGAGCCATCCATCTTTGCTTTATTTAACCAACAAATACTCCTAAGCAACTAGGAAGAATATAGTAAGTAAAACAGAAATAGTCCTTGCCCTTAAGCAATATGCATTCTAAACATTAATGAATAAAATCATGTAAATATAAATGGAAGTCAGTTATAGGCAGTAAGCATAGGCACCTATGCAGAAATATAAGTAACTGGAGATCTGATCTGGAAAAGGGATGGTCAGGGAAGACTTCCCTTGAGAAAGGACCATTTCAAATGATGTCTTAAGGAAAAGAAGTTAAAGACTAGGTAAATAGAAAGTGGGTGGGATCAAGTGGAGGACAGCTTTACAGACAGAAGGACTAGCATGTACAAAGGTCCTGAAGCAGAGAAACTGAAAGAATGCTGAGGGGCCTGGAGGTCAGAGGGGAGGGTAAGAGTGAAGATTAAGGGACCTAGAAAGCCAAACTAGCAGTTTAATGTTTATCCTATGATCAGCTAGAAAATGTTGAAGGAATATCATCATAAGGCCTTTGCAGTAAGAGACATGATTAGATCTATGATTAGAGAGATACAGTGGCAGCAGGTGGAGGAGGTTGGACCAGGTACATACTTGGCACAGGGAGAGACTGGCGGCGGAAGAGTAGAATCAACTAAACATGAGGTGTGTGCATGCATGCTCAGTTGTTTCAATCATGTCAGACTCTTTTGACCCCATGGACTGCAGCCCACCAGGCTTTTTTGCCATTCCCTCTCCCAGGGTATCTTCCCAACCCAGAGATCAAACCCACAAGTCTTCTGTGTCTCCTGCAATGCAGGTAGAAGTGTGAGATGATGAGGGCCAAATCGAAGACCATGACAGTGATGAATCATAGCTTCAGAATGGACCAGAGAGGAAGCTGGAGCAGCTACTGTATCTGTCTCATTGTATGACTGAGAGTCTGAATGGGAAGGAATCTGTATCACTTGCTCAAAATCATGATCAGTTGATAGCAGAGGGAGTATGGGAAGCAGGATCAAAAGTAAATTATAGTCTAGTAGTCATCCCATTTTTTTTCCTGAAAAAGACAACTTGGAATGTCAAGAATGGGTAATGTCAACGTATGTGTTTCTTAGACAAAGACATGCAGCAACTGAATCCAACTGTTCATTGAAATAGGTGTTCCTTAAATAGGAGACAGGGTTTCCACAATATTAAGCCATGAATAGGAGGCCTCTGGATTTTAGGGTTGCTCTTCATTAGCTTCCTTTGTCATACTCTCTGCTATTGCAATTGTAAAAATAGATGTTAGGTCTAGAAGATAGTTGGCCCTCTGTTTAGTCTGGTATTTTTTCAACCATGTATCATAGTTGAACAAAGACATGCACACCCTTCGAAGATGGGCTGCCAGTGTTCACTGAGGTGTGGATTCTCTTTTCTATTTTTGAGTGGCTTTTAATGCAATGCTGTCCAACAGAATACTGAATTGAGCGGGGCATGTGGTCTAGTAAGAAGGGGCCATTGGACCAAGAGCTAAGACTATGACCTTCAGAACACACAGAGTGTTGGTGGTAGATAGGAGAAGTCAAGACCAGGACAGTACTTGCTTCTGTTAGTAGCCACTCAAGAACTAAAGGGGGATTGTGTGCTGAGCACCCTCACAGGGCAGTGTTACAGGCATTCTGAGACATTGTTGTGATGATATAGTGATTATGGTGTCATTAGTGGGATTTGGAGGCTTTTCATCCCTTCAGGTGTGCTATCAGAACTCCTAGTGTGCCTAAAATCCCCCCAAATTAAGAACCACTCTTCTAGCCCAAGAGAAAGGCAAGGTGACATTGACCTTGACCCAAATAGGATCAGGACCCAGTTCTCTGATAAAGCTTCTGCTAAAACCAACCATACAGAGGCTCTCTCAGTTAGAAATACAGTAACAAAAAATATGAAACTAAAAATACCTAAGACAATTCTTAAACCTTTTTTAAAAATCTTGAAACTGATAATAATGCTAGAGTTCCAATGAAGGATTTATTTCGAGAAATCTTTTACTTGATACCACAAATAAACCATTAAGACAATGGTAGGTAGAGTATGCTCAAGGTTGTTCATTTATCAGTGACAAAGAGGTTTCTTCAACATCAAAATCTCCAGAAGCAAGAGAAATACATTTAGTGTTAATGAATGGTTCCTTAGGGTGAATCAATTCCCATCTTAAACAATTAACTTTCTGTACCAGTCTCCTGAGCCTCTCTTAGCCTCATCTGTCTTCCAGGTCCTTACCTGCTTTATCTGCTCTCAGAGTTGCCAGCTCTGTACTGGCCAGAGTCTCTAAACCCTCCCAGCCCTTCCAAATTCAGATGAAATACCACACCACAGCCTTTGGAATACACAAAGGATCAGGTCACACAATCTAAAAGTGCTGAGGAATTACTTCCACAGGGAGGACATTAACCAACTAGAGACAGGATAGAGAGAGGCCAGCAGATAAATTTCCTCTCCATTTCCATCTCTGATGGTCTGTTCTGAGGCACTGTCTATGGTATAGCCATGTTTAACCAACTCTGACTATTCAGAAAAGAGTGGTTCATTGGATAATAAAGCACCTTGAATTTCCATGCCAACTTTTCCAGCCTGGCATCACTTTTCCCTGAGTCTTGTTGCCCTGGGACTGGGGTTGTGCCTTAGGCCCTGCCATCTAAAAAAAGATTCTTTCTCTGTCTCTCCTTCTTTCTACTGATGACCTAGCTCCCTTCCTAGAGATTTGACTTTAAAGAGAAAATACGTATGCATTTTATTTAACTAATTAATTAATTAATGTTGGCCACACTCAGGCTTCCTTCCAGCACATGGGCTTCTCTCTAGTTGCAGTGTGCAGCTTAGTTGCCCCGAGGCATGTGCAATCCTAGTTCCCTGACCAGGGATCAGACCCATATCCCCTGCATTGGAAGGCGGATTCTCAACCGCTGGACCACCACAAAAGTCCCACAAATGCATTTCAAATGGTATTACCACATCCTTGTCTCAGAAGGGAGAATATTACCTCTGAAGGATTCTTATTATACAGACTTCAATGAGCATGATTAAGACTTCAAGATAAAAATCATAGTTCTGACCCTCTTTTTCATGGAAGCCGCAATGCCGAACTAAGAAAAGCCCAAAGAAAGACAGATATATAAGATACTTTTATTTTTTCAGAGATTAAGTTTTAGTAATTTTGAAATATTTCTCTGCACTTTTTTACAGTGAAAACATGCATTCAGTCTTTATGACTATGGACAATACAGAGAAGCCAAAATCCAAGATGTCCACGCAAAGCTTCTCCACCTTCAATCAGAATCGAACCTTCCACCTCCTCAAGTTTCATAGTTTAGGCAAATCTGTTGTCGTTGTTTAGTCGCTAAGTTGCGTGCAACTCTTTTGTGAGATTACTTTCTCCCATTTCATGTAGACTCTAATTACTGAGGGGAAACTCACTCAACATCTTAGATTCTAGTAAGTTCACAGGCATCTGTCCTCTGCCTTAGGTACCCCTGCAGGTAGGCAATGCCCTTCCACCCCTTCTCACCCATCCCCAGCCCAGGCTTCCTAAGCTGTGTTCTGCCTCCTCGGCCTTAACTCCCTCTTCTGGCTCCTGCCATCCCTTTCCCTCCTCCCCTCCCCAACTAAATGTGCCAGTCTTGTCCCTCAGAACGTAGGACATCAGCCCTGAGTCACCCCTGCCACCTTGCAGAGCTAGTATCATCCTGAGTGAGCCCAGCGCCAGCCAATGTGCCTGAAAATACCATGACTTGCCTCTTTCAGCTGCCCTTTCCCCTCTGGGAGGGCCTCACCATTTCTTCTCTTTTCTTCACATTCCCTCCTTCACTGAAAATGCAGAACAAGAAGAAAGCAGATACATAATGATGTAAATTTTAAGAATTCGTTCATTTATACAGTTGACACTTGAACAACACAGATTTAAACTGCAAAGGGTCTTCTACCACCACCACCCTACCCCTTTACCTTCCCCAGAAGTTCAAAGACATATTGTTCAAGGGTCAACTGTATACTGTCCGTGACTGGTTGAATCGATGGGAATGTAGAATGGCCCGTCCTAAGTCAAGGGCCCAAAGTCACACAGATGTGGTTGAAATGCCACAAGGCAGTTCGAGACTGCTGAAGATTAATGTGTTGGGCACAGAGAGGTAGACACTGAGACCAGGGGCTGGACAGGGGCCAGGTCAGGGAGGAAACGTGTGTCCCACCATCAGGCGTTCAGACTTCCCCTGTGATCACCAGGAGTCAGAACAGTTGTAACTAGTACAGTGACCAGATCTGAAATGCCTTATAAAAATGACACTTTTAAAAAGGATAACATGGCTCATATTATTGCCTTTCCCAGGAGAGGTTTATATTCTTTTGGAAGTTAAGACTCAAGCTACATCAATGAAACTCATTAATATTAGAACTCAGGAGTCACAGTACAGGAAGGGGAGGGATTTGGAGAAGACAGATTGAGACCTCTTAACTCCCTCTTCTGGCTCCTGCCATCCCTTTCCCTCCTCCCCTCCCCAACTAAATGTGCCAGTCTTGTCCCTCAGAACGTTAGGACATCAGCCCTGAGTCACCCCTGCCACCTTGCAGAGCTAGTATCATCCTGAGTGAGCCCAGCGCCAGCCAATGTGCCTGAAAATACCATGACTTGCCTCTTTCAGCTGCCCTTTCCCCTCTGGGAGGGCCTCACCATTTCTTCTCTTTTCTTCACATTCCCTCCTTCACTGAAAATGCAGAACAAGAAGAAAGCAGATACATAATGATGTAAATTTTAAGAATTCGTTCATTTATACAGTTGACACTTGAACAACACAGATTTAAACTGCAAAGGGTCTTCTACCACCACCACCCTACCCCTTTACCTTCCCCAGAAGTTCAAAGACATATTGTTCAAGGGTCAACTGTATACTGTCCGTGACTGGTTGAATCGATGGGAATGTAGAATGGCCCGTCCTAAGTCAAGGGCCCAAAGTCACACAGATGTGGTTGAAATGCCACAAGGCAGTTCGAGACTGCTGAAGATTAATGTGTTGGGCACAGAGAGGTAGACACTGAGACCAGGGGCTGGACAGGGGCCAGGTCAGGGAGGAAACGTGTGTCCCACCATCAGGCGTTCAGACTTCCCCTGTGATCACCAGGAGTCAGAACAGTTGTAACTAGTACAGTGACCAGATCTGAAATGCCTTATAAAAATGACACTTTTAAAAAGGATAACATGGCTCATATTATTGCCTTTCCCAGGAGAGGTTTATATTCTTTTGGAAGTTAAGACTCAAGCTACATCAATGAAACTCATTAATATTAGAACTCAGGAGTCACAGTACAGGAAGGGGAGGGATTTGGAGAAGACAGATTGAGACCTCTGTTCATAGAAATCAGGGCTTCCCTGGTGACTCAGTGGTAAAGAATCCACCTGCCAAATCAGGAGACTCGGGTTTGATCCCTGGGTTGGGAAGATCCTCTGGAGAAGGAAATGGCAACCCCCTCCAGTTTTCTTGCCTGGAAAATCCCATAGACAGAGGAGACTGGCAGGGTACAGTCCCTGGGGTCACAAAAGAGTTGGACATGACGTAGCAACTAGACAACAATAACTACAGAAATCACACTTGGAGAATCCTTCAAAGCTTGATTTTCGCATTCTCTTCACCCCGCCTGCCCAGTTCTCCATAACTGGAAGAATTTTAACAGCAGAAAGAAAACACAGAGTCCCTGAGCCCCATTCCCACTCACAGCCCCCTCCTCCTTTTGTTAGAAGGCTCTGTAGAGAGCACTGAGTGAGAAGATCAAAGCATTCATTTCCTCCCCTTTGATGTGCAGTCAGACAGACTCTGATGTCAGAAGCGTGTTGCATTTCATTAGACCTGATATTAAGCTTCCTAGAGGTCAGGGTGACTGAACCATTTTAACCTGGCTAAAAACAGCTTCATTTGTCTGGAAATAGCAGTGATCTTCAGCTCTCTTAAGGTCCCTTTAAGAAATGATACAGGCAAAGAAGTTTCCGTGTAAATATTTTGTCTTGCTCTAAACTGCTTTGCATTATGAGGCCCCTCTTCAAGCTCAGTTTTCTTCCCAAACAGGCCTGATTCTGCATTCTAACTTCATATGCCTTCCTCATGTCAAGTTTTGGAGTTTCAAGCAGGTATGAAAAGGGACATGTTTTGGTTTGAAACATATCATTTTCAGCTGAGAGAGTCCTCTCTCTCTAAAATGATTTCTGCAGCCTCAGCGTTGCAAGTTCTGTGTTTTTCTCAGGCCAGTCAGGTGAGCTCTAACTAATGGCACTGGATTTGCTACCAGTATCAGAAGAACCAGAGTACAAACTCCAGTTAACTTCTCTCCAGAGAAGAAAACTTAACCTGCTTTTTCCTATTTTTAAGACAAATGGTTTAAGCTGCACAAGCTGTACTTATACCCCCAAAGGAGCAGGTCTTTTAATGTTACCAGGAGAGGGACTCCTTCCAGGGCCCAAGAGTGGGCTCTTGTTTAACACTCAGAAATGAATTGTCCAAGAAGACACACATGATGACAAAGCAAAAGATTTTAATTGGGCGGCTTCCCAGGTGGTGCTAGTAGCAAAGAAATACATGAGTTCAATCCCTGGGTCAGGAAGACATGGGTTCAATCCCTGGGTCAGGAAGACATGGATTCAATCCCTGGGTCAGGAAGGCATGGGTTCAGTCCCTGGAGAAGGAAATGGAAACAGACTCCAATATTCTTGCCTGGAGAATCCCATCAACAGAGGAGCCTGGCAGGCTCCAGTCCATAGAATCTCAAAGAATCAGACACAACCAAAGTGACTTAGCACACAGCACGCACCTGGGCAGAGAGCAACAGGGTGAGGGAACCCAGGAGAACTGCTCTGCCATGTGGCTTAAAGTCTCAGGTTTTATGGTAATAGGGTTAGTTTCCAGGTTGTCTTTGCTTGCCATCTCCTGGGCTGGCATCTCGTCCCACCATTTGGCCCCTCCCTTCAGCAGCAGCACCATGCTCCTTATCAGAACCTGCTGTTGTGAGACATCTCATGCAACCAGTTATTATAGTGCCTGGCCAGGGCGGGCAGTTTTGGTGGATGGTTCCTTAACGTTAGCACACCTTGATTTCAGGCTGCATTCAGAATTTGCCATGGGAAAGCCCTTTTAATGGAAAAACCAAGAATTTTCATGAGTCAGATCTGTTCACTTCCCAGGTCAGATTGAGGACTTGGGCAAACCTGTATGTGGACTAAGAATGCAGCCCAGCATATCAGGAACAAAAGGTGTTGCAACCATTAAGCCACCCTGACGGTGAGCCCAGAGAGAACTCAGGGAGGAAACAGAATGCCTGCCATCAAGCAGCTGCCACCCCTCACCCCCACCCTATGGTGCACCCTGAGGAGACTCAGGATAAGAAAACATGGTATACTGGCCCCAGGTAACTGAAAAGTGAGTGTAGTTGCTTAGTCATGTCTGACTCTTTGAGACCCCATGCACTGTAATCCTCCAGGCTCTTCTGTCCATGGAATTCTCAAGGCCAAAATACTGGAGTGGGTTGCCATTTCCCTCTCCAGGGGCTCTTCCTGACCCAGGGATCAAACCCAGGTCTCTTGCTTTGCAGGCAGTTTCTTTATCATCTGAGCCACCAAGGAAGCCTCCCGAAAGCTGAGGTGCATATCAAAGGAATAATTTCAGTGAGCCTTGATTCTTGCATCTTCCCATGGGGGGCCTCACAGATGGCATTAGTGGTAAAGAGTCTGCCTGCCTATGCAGGAGACATAAGAGACACGGATTCAATCCCTGGGTCAAGAAGATCCCCTAGAGGAGGGCATGGCAACCCACTTCAGTATTCTTGCCTGGAGAATATCATGGACAGAGGAGCCTGGTGGGTTACCATCCATAGGGTCGTAAAGAGTCAGACACGACTGAAGCGACTTAGCACACATGCAAGATATCTGGTTTTCTTTAATTAACAATAATCTTTTGATGTCCTGACTACCTGGTCTTTGTTGCAAAAACTCTTGTGTATCTTGGCTCCCTACTTTGCCTCTTTAGAGCAGTTTCTCAGCGTTACTTGAGATGTCTCCTGGTCTTGAAGTCCTCAGTATATCTGCCAAATAAAGCATAACTCAGGTTTTACATTGTGCTTTTTTTTTTTTCAGTCCACAACCGGATTCATCTTCGCCATGACTAAGCTCATCCTGTCTGCAAAATGAGGAAGTTGTCCTTAACACCGTTCAGTTGGGTGTCAGGCTCATCCCGACTTTCACATGCACGCGACTTCAGCAGCTCTCTCAACCATTTTCAGCCCAGACTTCACACCCATAAAATCTACACAGAGCACTGTGTGGGGATTCAGAGAGCCAAAGCAGCCTTCACTTCCCTTCTCAAGATAACCTCTCCTTCCTCTTCCTCTTTTTCCTCTCTCCCTCTAACCTCCTTTCTACTCACAACAAACTGAAGATGGCATACCCTATTCGGGCCTTGGATTAAGCTTTTCTCTTTGGCTGAAATACACTTTCCTCCCTCCCTCTCTATCCTATTCTATCCTCGAAACTCAGCTCTATGTTCTCTTGGAGGACTTTCCTGAGAGTTAGTGGCACTCTCTTCTGTGATGCTCTAGAATTTCAAGAATATATTATGATATCGTAAGTACTGCACGTGTATCTACCTGTTTCAACTAGGCTAAGCACCTCTCCCCAAGGCAGAGGCCAAGTCTTTTGTGTCTTTCTTTCCTTATGTAGCACTGCTGTTAATAATAATAGCTACACTGAATTTATTGTGTACTAGGCAATGTGCTCCTCATTCATTCATTCCGTTTTTTACTCGCAAATGTTTATTGAGTACCTATATTAGTCTGTAAAGCCTGTTTTTAAAAAATGCTTACCATATGTATGTATTCTGAATAGTTTAGCATTTGCAATTTTGAAACACAGGATGTTATGTCCATCTGCCCTCTGTACCAGTTAGTAGGTCTTTGTGAATTGGTAAATGCCTTGAACTCTAAACAGAATTAACAAGGGGAAACACTTCACAGGGTAAATTAACAATACCCAAATCACCTTCTAGAGAAAAAAGGAAGATTGTCAATGAAAGAACAAGTATCTAGTTGGTATCAGACTTTTCAACACTGAAAACAAGAAACCAAAGGGATAATTAACATCTTCAAAACGTGGAAGGATGGAAAGAACTTTGAACCTGAAATATTTGGTCTATCGGGATCTGAGGAGGATGTCCTGAAGGTGTATGTCCTGAGGAATATGTTCACCTCATTTGTGTGTCTTGAGTTGGGTGAAAAATGTAAGCCCAAGTGAGTATGGCAGTAGAAGTTCTGAGAAGTGAGTCCTGTCCCTCCAGGCACTCCGTTCCTAGGATGGCGTGCGTGACCCAATGACATATGTGAGCCGACAGCAGTTCCTGCTGCTCCTGTGGGTTTGTGATGGTGGTGGCCAGCCCTGTACTTAATGTGCTGCCTGTAGTTCCACAAATACCTGACTTCACCACTCCCCGCTCCTTCCTGTGACTGGAGAAGCAATGGCATCTCATGTCCTTACAATCAATGAGAGGACGGGAGACACTTCTAATCACACTTACCAAGTTCTTAGAAACCATGAAGTTAGTCCAAAGAAACCAGCAGTGGCCAGGTTCCAGGTATATGTCACCAGGCTGCAGAACCTCAGATTCTGGTTCCTCATTCTTGGCTATACTCTGGTAGTCAGATATAACAAGAAGATAAATGAGTGGGTAGGGGGGACTTCCCTGGTGGCCCAATAGTTAAGAATCTGCCTGACAATGCAGGCGACATGGGTTCGATTCCTAGTCAGAGAATATCCAACATGCTTTGGGGCAACTAAGCCCGCAGCTACTGAGCCTGTGCTCTAGGACCCATGCTCTGCAACAAAAGACGCCACTGCAGTGAGAAACCTTGACTCAACAACCAGAGTAGTGCCCATTCATCACAACTAGAGAGTGTCCATGCACAGCAATGAAGACCAAGCATGGGCAAAAGTAAATAAATAACTTTTTAAAAAGAAATAGGGGTGATGGTGGAGGAAGATTTGTTCCTGGGGCCATAATAATCTGATAAACAGAAATCAGAACCCTTTACTTTCAGTTAATGCATATGGTATTCCTATTGCATCAAGTGCCCTTTGGTTATGAGTAATAAATCTTTTATTTAACCAATAGATCATTGAGGTTGTTGCTTTGACTTTTGATAAACCATGAAGTGGAAAAGTCAACCCACATGGTCAGGAGAGTAGGGCGTACATCAAAAGCAAAGACTAAATGTAAGCATTAGCAAAGAAGAGAGGCTTAGACCAAATGGACAAACGTTGCCTCTTAGTGGTTAGACCACTCCAGGTGCTAGAGACCAAGGAAGACCTAGTCACTGCTCTCAGAGTATACTAGAGAATTTCCAAACATGGCTACAGCTGGTTTTTCCTGCTTTCTATGTATGCATGCATGAGTGCTAAGTCACTTCTGTCGTGTCCAACTCTTTGCGACCCGATGAACTGTAGCCTGCCAGGCTCCTCTCTCCATGGGATTCTCCAGACAAGAATACTGGAGTGGGTCGCCATGCCCTCCTCCAGGGATCTTCCCAACCCAAGGATTGAACCCACATCTCTTATGTCTCCTGCATTGACAGGCAGGTTCTTTACCACAAGCACCACCTGGGAAACTCTTCTATATGTGCATACCACTCCTTTATTTATGAGTGTTTATTTTCTCTCCTCTTGAATTTTTGTCTGCATAGACCAATAAAATGCTGCAGAAGCAGTATTCTGAGACTTTTTGGAGCTCAGACTTGGAGAAAAGTTTGCCATTTCTCCTTCCTTCCTTATAGAATCCATAACTATGAGGAGAAGTCCTAGTCCCATAGAGAGGCCACACATAGGCATTCTCACCAACACCTCCAGCTGAGTTTCGGCCGACAACCTGCACCAACTACTATAGCCATGTGGATAAGCTCCCTTAGACACCACTGCCTAGTCCAGGCCCCAGGTAACTGAAGCTCAGTTGACACCATCTAGAGCAAAGGCATCACCCAGCTGAGATCAGTCATCCTGTGGCACCATGAGAGTTAATTAAAACCACTGCAGTTTTAACCCACTGAGTTTTGAGTGGCTTGTTATACTGGAGAAGGTAGCGGAAACATTAAGCTTCTAGTTGAGTGTAGAAGACAGGTATTATTAAATAGGAGATAATAGTAAAACGTGATGAATATGCAAGGAACTATGGGAGTGTAGAGTGTGTCCCCAGGTTGAGAGCTTAAGATGAGTAAAAGTTAACTAATGGAAAAGGAGAGATAAATGTTCTGGAGAAAGGCAAAGTCATGTGTGAAGGTGAGAAAAGAAAGAGTTCAGGGCACATCTAAGAAACCCACATGATTTTCTTGCAACCTGATCTTGAGGCATGAGGAGAAATAAGAGAAAGGCAGTAGTATTTAGAGTTTGAAAATCTATCAGAAGGGAGGCCTTTGGAGGATTGTAAACCCGAAGCTGTTTTCAGTCGCTCAGTCATGTCTGACTCTTCGTGACCCCATAGACTGCAGCATGCCAGGCTTCCTTGTCCTTCACTATCTCCCAGAGTTTGCTCAAACTCATGTCCATTGAGTAGATGATGCCATCCTGTCATCTCGTCCTCTGTTGACCCTTTCTCTTCCTGACCTCAATCTTTCCCAGCATCAGGGTCTTTTCCAATGAGTCGGCTCTTTGCATCAGGTGGCCAAAGTATTGCAGCACCAGTCCTTCTGATGAATATTCAAGGAAACCTGGAGTAGTGTAAACTGATTTGTGATTAAGTTCCATCCTGACTGCGGTGTCATGTTAACCGATGCAGCCACTTTTATTATGCCCATTTTTGGCTCACTGGATGGGAGGACAGAGAATCTTTGGCGGTGTGAAACTCTCATCAGTACTCTCAGCTGTTTCAGAGTATGGGGTAATTTTGTTCTTGGCCATGGCAGCTCTGGTCCCCTGGCTTGGCCACCTTCAAGTTAGCTAATGGATGGGAACTGATGGCTTCCATATGAGCTGAAAGCTTCTTGGCATGGACTGGTACAGCTCCATCTCCAGTGTTCAACATTGTTGATCAGTCTGTCCCAGCAACACACCAGAGACGCCTGCTGTCTTTCAGGAAATTCCATGCTCCTGGGCCAAGCTCATTGTTTGAATGCCCCTGAAAGTCTCCCAAGGAGCTGCTCTCAAGCCCAGCCAAAAAGAGAAATAGATACAAACCCAAGGAGACTGGAAAATTGGGGCAGGAAGCTATAAAATGAGATACAGCTTGAAAAAATACAGATTGTTACAACTGAGAGAGAAAGTAATACATTACCAACAATCCCTGTATTGCCACCATCTCCCCACCCCAATCCCAGCAAATATATAAATATATGCACGCCTGGGAGCAGAGGTAGATTATTGTCAAACAAGCAAGGCTTAAACACCAGTCCCTCAATTGCACAAACCCCTTCCAAGGCCTTGGGAGAGCCTAGCAAAAAAACATCTTCATAAGTTTTTTTAAGGTTGCAAAGGTAAGCTACTTTTGTATTCTTTTTCTTAATTTAAATAGGACCCCTCTCCCCCAAATTGTACAAGCTTCATGCCACACAGAACCTGGATATGCCTTTGAGCAGTCTGAAATGTTTGGTGGCAAATCAGTGACAGTGTTGGTGGTCACTCTGCTAAGGAAGAATCTCTTTTCTACCTCGTACAGCTCTGTTGGAATAGTCTCTTCAAGCCTTATGTAATGAAGTTAGGCTTAGACCCTTTCAGTGCACACCTCTGGGCAAGGCTGTGGGCAAATGCTGGGTTGAGCATGTGCTGGCAGAACAAGGGCATCACACGACTCTAAGATGGGTCCTCAGCAAAGTCATGAAATTAAGGAAGTTCGTTCTAACACCACCAACCTTTCTGACGGTGAGCCTCCCGTGTGGTATTCTTCCTCCCCCTTCATTAATCTTGCCTTTGGTTTCAGAGCATGAATTATGTTCACACCAAAATAGATGTGGCTGACTATTGACCCAAGGAATTTGGGGATGGAGGTCACTGTCTTCATGTTACTAGAATTCAAAGCCTTAAAGAATTCTCTTCTACCAGTAGAGTTAATTTCAGAAATGGCAAGTAGGGATTCCTAGGGATGGATTCCATATGAGCTGATGGCTTTCATAGGAAATCTGGGAAGCCACCCCCCTAAAGCCATGGAGGGCTTGAGGGTTAGGCTGTCTCTCTGTGAGTGCTGACCCCTGGGAGTCTGAGAGGCACCACCTGAAACAGCAAGAAGAAACCTTGCAGTTACTGTTTTGAAATCTCATGGACAGTGCTGATTATCTTCCACACAGAAGAATGTTTTCAACTATGTCCTATTGAGTAAAATTGTCCCCATAGGAGGACACAGGTGATTATCTCATGGTTCCCACACCACTTAGCCATCTGTCACATAGGCCACGTACCTCAGCTGAAGAAGCCCACTTTCACTCATTTATCATGGAGTTTGCAGGAGCACCTTTGGCTCAGAAGAAGACCTCCTCACAGCATAGGACAAAAAGGAATCTTTGGTACCTGGAAGGGTTCATGCTTTCCATGTTTCCAGCTGCAGTCCTTCAGGGCTGGGCTTCTAAGCCAGTCCCCTTAACTGCACACACATTTGGAAGAAGGAGCATCCTCGATACAGGGTGGCTGTGTGAGTGGCTCCTTGGAAACACTGGGAAGGGTGTTTCCTGACACAGAGGTGCGCCTGGCTTGCCTGAGCTGGGTTTGCCCTTTGGGGGCGCTGTAGGT
Source organism: Madoqua kirkii (assembly GCA_006408675.1). Taxonomy (NCBI): domain Eukaryota; kingdom Metazoa; phylum Chordata; class Mammalia; order Artiodactyla; family Bovidae; genus Madoqua; species Madoqua kirkii. The sequence continues at coordinate 4,421 of SJYC01093852.1, read as the reverse complement.
GCTGTCTTAGCCAGGGGAGTGCTCCTCCTGGCCAAAGCCTGGAATCTGTGCCTTCATCAGTCATCACAGAAGGAGCCTTCCATCTAATCAAGTGTATCCTTCTCTGTGCTCCTTTGTCTGAAGCTTAATAATATCACATTCACCAAACAACAACAACTTCTGATTAATGAAGACTCCTGACACTGAGCAAAAAGGTACCTAAGTGGGCTTGGCCTTTGACCGTTTCTTGACTGTGCCCTCTACCATTTATGTTTTTGTCTTCCACAGGAGTTCCCTCTCCTCCTGGACACAGGGCTCTGGTGATTCAGACTTACAGTCACCCCTCCGACCATAGTGAATGTATACTGAGGCCCTCAGACTTGGTGGCTTAGTCCTCTTAGAAGTACTCCAGTGCTTCCCCGGTGGCTCAGTGGTACAGAATCCACCTGCCAATGCAGGAGACATGGGTTCGATCCCTCGTCCAGGAAGATCCCACATGCCACAGAGCGACTAAGCCCGTGCACCACAACTACTGAGCCTGTGCTCTGGAGCTCAGGAACCGCAACTACTGAGCCCACACACCTCAAGTGATGAACACTGAAGGACCTACAGTTTTGTTTTGTTTTTACAGTGGGCCTTCTCGGGGAAAAGGCAAGTCCTACCTGAAACCCCTTCAGTAGGCTTTAGGACTTTCTGAGAGCAAGATCTGCTCAGGCATTCTGAACTACTAGTGTTGCTCTGCTGAATCAGGCTTAATAATTCAGGAGATGGAGACATGAATTTCCAAATTGCAGAAGGGACCCCTTGGGCCAAGTTCTACTGCTTCCAGATACAGTCTTTGCTGCAATGACAAGAGCTTGTAAAGATACCCATGAATTTTCACATGCTGCTTCCCACCCATCCCAGTCTCAGTGCTGGGTGAGGTGATCCCCAGCCACAGGGGCCTCTGCTGCAGGACCTCTGGGGTCCTCGGTGATGGATGCACTTGTCCCCTAGGAAACCAGCCCCAGACACAAACCAAGACCGGGCCAATCTGAGACATTTGTGGGGTAAGGTGCCTCATAGGTCTGTTCCTTGACTTATTACTGGCCACCTAGTTTTTGAGGTCACTTACTTCTCTCACTTCTCCCCACTTTTTTCTCTAATTCGGCTCTTGTCCCCTCTACCCACACCGTCTTCCACCTTGCCATCCAATCTGAGTCATGTCTCAGACTTCCTGATTTATTTCCCAGGGGCTCCTTTCAGGCATAGCTCACCCAGGAAATGCTCACCCCGCTTTTGTGCAGGATCCTATACAGCCCTGCTTAGGAGTAGTCCAGCCCCACAGTGCTTTCCCTCAGTCAGCAGTGGGAAGCTGGATCTGGCATGTTCACGGTCCCTGGAGAGGATTAGGAGGAAATTTTCAGTAATTGCAAATGAATTCAAATTATGGGGAATGTACCAGCTTGATTTCAGATCAGATAAATGACAATGCCAAGTGGGAGAAAAAGAGGGTGACACTGAGGATATTTACCTGTTTCTGTGGTCATCTTTTGTGTGTATTAGTCACTAAGTCCTGTCCAACTCTTACAACCCTATGGACTATAGCCTTCTAGGCTCCTCTGTCCATGGGATTTCCCAGGCAAGAAAATGGAGCAGGTTGCCGACTTCTCAGGGGATCTTCCTGACCCAGGGATTGAACCTGGGTCTCCCACATTGCAAACAGATTCTTTACCATCTTAGCCACCGAGGAAGTCCATTGATTACTATAAGAGGCCAAGAAAAAGAAGTTAATTTCCATGTAAACTTGGCTCAAAACGTGGAGAACCTCTTAGCACATCAGGGCCAGCCATGTTACAGGGTCACTGCTCCCTGTAACAATCTCTGGAAGGAAACACAAAAAGCTGGCAGGCTGGCTGTATTCCCTTGCCCTGGACTTCATCCCGTTTGGGTGGGTCTCTGTTGCCTGTCATATGTGTGAAAGCATCTGTTTCCCCCATCCTAGTTTAGGCTGAAACTAATTTTTTCCAAATCTGTTGTGTATTTAGAGTGTGACGTGCCCTGAATACTGGATTTCAGTGCTATTCCAGGAACTTGTACAATTAATTGCACTTTCTATACAGGCAATTAGGGTTTGAGCTGGCATGAAGCATATATATTGGGCAAAAATAGCATGCAGACACTACCTAATAATGAAACCAATAGCTAACATTTGTGTCGTGTGCTGTCATTCACAAAGCACTTTAACGTGCATTATCACTTCGGGCCCTCACAGTGACCCCCTTGAGGTAAGTAGCAGAGTAAAAAACCTTATTACTCCACTTTACAAATGATAGACAGGGGATTCAGAGGAGGTAATAGTGGCACCATCAGAATTCGAGATCACAGGTTCCAGTAAAGAACTTGCAGGCTGAAAAACATGCGATTTTAGCTCCAAATGTTCTTTAGTTACTTCGTTTAAAATTCTCTGCCTTAGTCTGCATGGACTTTTTCTTAAACGTCTTTAGTGAGGTGTAATCGACACACAGTAAACTGTGCATAGTTAATGTGTACGCCTTGATAAGTTTTGACATGTGTGTATACCCATGAAATCAGCACTGTAATTAAGATAATGAACTTATTCATCACCCCCTCTGCCAGACAAAAGTTTCTTTGGGCTTCATTGTAACTACTCCTCCTCACTCCTCCCTGCCACTCTCAGGCAGCCACTGATCTGTTTTCTGTCACAATCTGTTAGTCTGCATTTGTTAGGAAATCTGTATAAATAGAATTATACAGAATCAGCTCTTTCTAAATTTGACATAAGATTCATTCATGTTGTGGCATCTATCAGTTGTTTTTTTTTCCTCAGTAGAAGTCTATTCTATGGTTACATCACAGTTTGTTTACCCGTTCCCTGTACTAAATGAATATTTGAGTTTGCGACAGTATTTGGCTACTACAGGTAAAGCTCCTAAGAATGTTCATGACAACTCTTTGTTTAGACAAATGTCTTCACTTCTCTCTGGCCAGTAGGTAAGAGTAGAATGTTTACATTATACGGTAGGTGTATCTTAACAATCTATGAAACTCCTAAGTTTGTTTCCCCAGAGCATGGGGTCATATTAACATCCCAGCAGCAGTGTAGGAGTATTCCAATTCCTCTCCATCCTTTCTAACACTGGTATGATCAGTCCTTTTATTTCCTCAATCTGAGAGGTATGTAGTAATATCTCATTATAGGATTAATTTGCATTTCTTTAAGGACTAACAATGTTGAATATCTTTTCATTTGCTTATTTGCCATCTAATGTCTTCTTTGGCAAAGTATCAGTTAACACCTTTGGCCTATTTTTTAATTGTATTTGTTGTTTTCTTATTGTTAAATTTGAGTATTCTAAGTACTTATTTCTCAGTCACTAAATCATGTCCGGCTCTTTGCAACCCCATGGACTGTAGCACACCAGGCTCCTCTGTCCTCCACAATCTCCCAGAGTTTGCTCAAATTCATGGCCATTGAGTTGATGATATTATCTACCTCCTCCTCTGCTTTCTTCTCCTTTTGCTTTCAATCTTTCCTGGTATCAGAGTGTTTTTTTTTCAGAGTGGTGGTAGTGATAGTGGATTACTCGCTAACGCATGTCTAACTTTAGTGACCCCATGGACTATCACCCACCAAGCTCCTCTGACCATGGGATTTCCCAGGCAAGAATACTGGAGTAGTTTGTCATTTCCTTCTCAGGAGATCTTTCCAATCCAGGGATCAAACCCATGTCTCTTGTGCTGAAGGCGGATTCTTTACTGCTGAGCCACTGCTGCTGCTGAGTCGCTTCAGTCGTGTCCGACTCTGTGCGACCCTGTAGAGGGCAGCCCACCAGGCTCCCCTGTCCCTGGAATTCTCCAGGCAAGAACAGTGGAATGTGTTGCCATTTCCTTCTCCAATGCATGAAAGTGAAAAGTGAAAGTGAAGTCCCTCAGTCGTGTCTGACTCTTAGCAACCCCATGGACTGCAGCCCACCAGGCTCCTCCATCCATGGGATTTTCCAGGCAAGAGTACTGGAGTGGGGTGCCATTGCCTTCTCCAACTGAGCCACTAGGGAAGCCCTGATGAGTACCAGACCCAAATTACTTTCAAATTTGCACTTTACAAATAATTGTAGTTTGTGACTTAGCTTTTCATTCTCTTTTTAAAGCTCAACATTCAGAAAACGAAGATCATGGCATCCAGTCCCATCACTTCATGGGAAATAGATAGGGAAACAGTGTCAGACTTTATTTTTTTGGGTTCCAAAATTACTGCAGATGGTGACTGTAGCCATGAAATTAGAAGACACTTACTCCTTGGAAGAAAGGTTATGACCAACCAACCAACCTAGATAGCATATTCAAAAGCAGAGACATTACTTTGCCAACTAAGGTACGTCTAGTCAAGGCTATGGTTTTTCCAGTAATCATGTATGGATGTGAGAGTTGGACTGTGAAGA
>SJYC01093851.1:0-11851 GCA_006408675.1 Madoqua kirkii | reverse complement strand
CACTCCAGTATTCTTGCCTGGAAAATCCCATGGACAGAGGAGCCTGGTAGGCTGCAGTCTATGGGGTTGCTAAGAGTCAGACACGACTGAGGGACTTCACTTTCACTTTTCACTTTCATGCATTGGAGAAGGAAATGGCAACCCACTCCAGTGTTCTTGCCTGGAGAATCCTAGGGACGGGGGAGCCTGGTGGGCTGCCGTCTCTAGGGTCACACAGAGTCGGACACGACTGAAGCAACTTAGCAGCAGCAGCAGCAGCATCCAATTGGTCTACTGGGTAAAAAACTATTTTTCACCATTGTCTGCCATTGTACCTCAGTTGAAATCACTTATCCATTTGTGTATGTGTCTGTTTCAAGACTGGCTTTTTTATTCCATGAACCTGTTTGTCTTCATGTCAGTACCACATTGTCTTGATCACTGTGATGGTTACTTCTACATGCCAGTTTGGCCATATACCGAGTTATATATGCAAGCCCTAAACTAGATGTTACTGGGAAGATTTTTTGTTTGTTGTTTGTTTTTTATATTTTTGTGTGTGTGAAGGTATTTTGTAGATGTGGTTAACATCTATAATCAGTTGACTTTAAGTAAAGGAGATTACCCTTAATCATCTGGGTGGATCTCATCCAATCATTTGAAAGGCCTGAAGAGCAAAACCTGAGGTTTCCTGAATAAGAAATTCTACCTCAAGACCTAATAGTAATTCTTGCCTGAATTGCCAGCCTGCCCTATAAATTTTATACTTGCAGACCCCTCTATTATGTGAGCCAGTTCCTTAACACACACACACACACACACACACACACACACACGTCACTCAGTTGAGTCGGACCTTTTGCAGCCCCATGGACTGTAGCTCACCACGCACCTCCATCCATGGAATTCTCCAGGCAAAAATACTGGAGTGCGTTGCCATTCCAGGGGATCTTACTGACTCAGGGATAGAACATGGATCTACTGCATTCCAGACAGATTCTTTATTGTCTGAGCCACCAACCAAGCCCTCTATAATACATATATGTGTGTGTGTGTGCGTATGTGTGTGTGTATACACACACACATATCAGTCAGGGTTCTCTCTTATTTAAATCGATCCATTGATATCTCTGTCTATCTATCTATCTCTGCCTATGGGCTTTGTTTCCCTAGAGAACCCTGACACGATTATTATAGCTTTACAGTAAATCTTCCAACAAATGATTTTAATTCTCCAACTTTGATCTTCTCTCAAAATCTTAGTCTGTTCATACAGTAAAGCAAAGAAAGGAAAGTTTGACATTCTGCTGAGTGTTCAAGAAGGCTGCCCAGAAAGATAGGGTCTAAGTTGGACCATGAAGTTTTTATAAACTTTTTTACAAACCTAGTTTATAAAAACTTTTTACCTAGTAGGATGGGAGTTATTCCATTTCAAGAGAAGGAAGCTGTTTGAACAAGCCCTCAAAAGAATAACTTCCCCTAAGTGCTCTGGAAATTGGAGTTGTCCAGTATGGCTAGGGAATAAAGGGTATAAAGAAAGAGCAGCATGTTAAAAAACATAACTGGGGTTAGTACCCTTTCATTTGCAAATGAAGAAATGAATTGAAACTGACTTCTGGTTTCTGTACAGAAAGGAATTTGTTAACACAAACTACTGAACAATTCAAAGGTTTACAGCTTCAGGCATGGCTGGTTCCAGAAAGCTCATTCATTTTCTTCCCCACTCCCTGCACATTGTCAGCCCTGCTTCTTACTATGTGATTTCAGTTACAACCAGAGCTTTTCCATTTGGTGTACCCTGACAGCTACAGGCTCATGTTACTTGTATAACTTGCCATCTTTGTAGAAAGAAATCTTCTTATTTTCCCATTAGTTTCAGTAAAACAAAAATCATCCTAGAAAGGAGTCTTATTAGACTAACTGACATTACATATCTACACCAGAACCAGGAACTATGTTCTAGGATACACTGACTTGCTAGACCGCGGTCATGTGAGCATCAGTGAAGTGGGGGGAATGGAGGTGGAGGGCAGGAATGGAGATCAATGGAATCACCGCAGCCTTCTCAACTTCCTCTCTCAGTGACAAGTTTTGCAACTCTGTTTGCATTTGTTTTTTCATTTTACCCTTAACACCTTCTGTTGACCGCTGTTTTCTACATCGTTTCTTTCCTTTACAGAAAAAGTGCCTCAACTCCTGTTTCTTTCACCTGCAGTGCCAGTATCCCATGGACTGATTTACCGCGGTGCGTTGTCCCTGGTTGTTAGTCAGTTCTCTCCAGTTTATTGCTGTCACCACTGGAGTTTGCAACAGCTTTCAATCTGGCTCCTTTGTGAGTCTCATTAATATGCAGTTATCACCTCTCTCGAGATCATTAACAGACATTAACGAAAACCAAACCTAATAAGAAAGTCTGAAGAGCCTGTGGCAATAACTCTTTCACAGGAAACTAGGGAACTTGACAGAGGAGGAATCTGGGTGAGAAAATGGAGAGGGCCTCCTTTCCAAGCACTCGGAGTTTTCATCAGTCCCAAAAGGAGACCTTGAGTGGTAAATGAAAGAACCACTGTGTAAAGAGAGAGAGAGAGAGAAATATACCCAGCACCTGTTCCTGGAAATTCAGGGTAAAAATTATAGCCTTGAGTAGATGCAAGGTTCAGAGGTCTGAGGTTACAAACAATGGGTTAAATGGGAACTCAGTGAGCAAGGCTGAATGGAGGAACAGTTGACAAAAAAAATTAGCTGTTCTTCTCCACATTCTGAAATATTCACTCTTTGGTCTTAGAGATGTGTCAAGCTGCTTTTTTCTGGGCTGGTGGTTCAGTTTTAGCCTGAGTGTCAGAGTATGATATCCTTACCATTGCTGAAAAATATAAGCTTCTTCTGTTGACCTACAGTTGGAATTGTTTTATGACTTAGAGCTTATCCTGTTCAGTTCACTATTGATCTTGACTGATCTTCATAATCATCAAATCCATTGATTCACAAGTATTATCCTCGCTCAGCTGGACTACTGCACCAAGCTTCCTAGCTAACTGGCCTCCTGTGCTCCACTTCCCATTATAAAGACATCCAACCCTTTCTCCTTACTATAGTCAGCGGGAACCTCTCTAAAACACAAATAGATACTAGACAAATAGAAAGGCAAACATTATCAGCAGTGCCCTGCTTTGTGTATATGGTAAGAAAGTAAAAACCACTGAATGGATTAACAATATGAGCCTTTGAATGTAGCTTGGCCACGTGCCTATTTCTGTCCAGGAGTTGCAGGGGGGAATCAGGTAAGTTAGTTCTAGGCTGGGGCTAGAACTAAGCCCCCCCAGGGCGGGGGCTTCTCATGTCTGGGTGTGGTAACAGAGCCTCCATCAGCTGGTTTTCTGTGGGAAGGCAATGAGCAAAGCCTTCTTGTCAATCTGCATTGAACAGATAGGAGTAACAACAACCTTGTTTCAAATGACTAAATTTCTAGAGTGGTTGCAAAGCATAGCCTATTCTGATGGAGAAGGCAATGGCACCCCACTCCAGTACTCTTGCCTGGAAAATCCCATGGATGGTTGAGCCTGGTAGGCTGCAGTCCATGGGGTCACTAAGAGTCAGACACGACAGAGCGACTTCACTTTCACTTTTCACTTTCATGCATTGGAGAAGGAAATGACAACCCACTCCAGTGTTCTTGCCTGGAGAATCTCAGGGACAGGGCACCTGGTGGGCTGCCCTCTATGGGGTCGCACAGAGTCGGACATGACTGAAGTGACTTAGCAGCAGCAGCAGCAGCAGGCTATTCTGACTGATACAGATGTCAGAGCTGGAAGAAAGATGATATTGTAACAACAAAGAAACTCCAATATGACCCCCAAAATAGATTACATTGGCTAATAGGCCAGGTGGTAGGTGGTAAGAAAAATGATATTGGAGGCTGGAAAGTTGACAATCCGTGTTATAGATAAAGCATTTGATAAAACTGTCACCACCAGTCATTTTGGAGGCATATCATGCGTCTAAATAACATGGATCTATGAGAAAAGTTTGGGAAGCAGAATACTGTAGTGTGCACTGGTTTTAGCTGGTTATATGTAGCAAGGTGCGATTAGAAGAATATGCAATCAGAAAAGAATTTGTTTATTTACAAGCAGCAATGAAAGAAAATAGAGAATATTTAAAAATTCAGGAACGAGAAGAGTTGAGTTGCAAAGTCAACTGCTTCTCAATTCTAAACTATAAAAAATAGGAATAAGAAAGGGTGTGAGCAACGAAGGCTAATTAAAACTCAACCCTGAGGGGAGGATCAAATTGAAGGTATACCATTATACAGACTGTTAAAACCTCTGAATGAAGTAACATGTCTTAAAGATCCAGTGAAGGGTGGGGTATCCAGTAAATAAAAATAAAGATGTGACACTTAAATTAAGAGAGAGAAAGCAAAGAAGGTAAGAAATACGGAAGCCATGTTTCAGAAAGGACTGAGGGTGTGGTTAGCAGCATATTCGGTGCAGTTCAGTTCAGTTCAGTCGCTCAGTCGTGTCCGACTCTTTGCAACCCCATGAATCGCAGCACACCAGGCCTCCCTGTCCATCACCAACTCCAGGAGTTCACTCAGACTCGCATCCATCCAGTCAGTGATGCCATCCAGCAATCTCATCCTCAGTCGTCCCCTTCTCCTCCTGCCCCCAATCTCTCCCAGCACAAAGTCTTTTCCAATGAGTCAGCTCTTCGAATGAGGTGGCCAAACTACTGGAGTTTCAGCTTCAGCATCAGTCTTTCCAATGAACACCCAGGACTGAACTCCTTTAGGATGGACTGGTTGGATCTCCTTGTAGTCCAAGGGACTCTCAAGAGTCTTCTCCAACAACACAGTTCAAAAGCATCCATTCTTTGGTGCTCACCTTTCTTCACAGTCTAACTCTCACATCCATACATGACCACTGGGAAAACCATAGCCTTGGTTGGCAAAGTAATGTCTCTGCTTTTCAGTATACTATCCAGCTTGGTCATAACCTTTCTTCCAAGGAGTAAGCATCTTTTAATTTCATGGCTGCAATCACCATCTGCAGTGATTTTGGAGCCCAAGGAAATCATATTCCCTAATGCCTATTTTAGAGGTAGTCAGAGGGATGAAAGAACAGGAAGAATATCCCATAGGGTGGATAGAGCAGTGAAAGAGAAGAACGGATGAGGGAGCTCTTTCAAACTGATGAATCAGAGATTAATTAAAGTACATTTCCACTCCAAGTAGGGGGCCTCAAGAAGTTAACCCAGTAGAGTTCAGAACTTTAGCAGGCTAGTGTTTGCTCCATGTCTTCATTCTTCCTCTTTACTGAATAAGTGTGCTTACTGTGGTTACTATGTGGGGTTACCATCCCCACTGTGAACTGAGGAGTGAGAACAGATCACTTGGATTTTTGGTTCATAGCTCTTGAGATATAAAGACACCACATCCAGACCTGATATACAAATTACAACCCAAGTTATCATGAGGAAAGAATGTCTGTGTTTCATTCAGATATTCTAGACTTTTTAATATAAATTTATTTATTTTAATTGGAGGCTAATTACTTTACAATATTGTATTGGTTTTGCCATATATCAACATGAATCTGCCATGGGTGTACATGTGTTCCCCATCCTGAACCCCCCTTCCTCCTCCCTCCCCATACCATCCCTCTGGGTCATCCCAGTGCACCAGCCCCAAGCATCCTGTATCCTGCATTAAACCTGGACTGGCAATTTGTTTCACATATGATAATATACATGTTTCAGTGCCATTCTCCCAAATCACCCCACCCTCACCCTCTCCCACAGAGTCCAAAAGACTGTTCTATACATCTGTGTTTCTTTTGCTGTCTTGCATACAGGGTTCTCGTTACCATCTTTCTAAATTCCATATGCATTAGTATATTGTATTGGTGTTTTTCTTTCTGGCTTACTTCACTCTGTATAATAGGCTCCAGTTTCATCCACCTCATTAGAACTGATTCAAATGTATTCTTTTTAATGGCTGAGTAATACTCCATTATGTATATGTACCACAGCTTTCTTATCCATTCATCTGCTGATGGACATCTAGGTTGCTTCCATGTCCTGGCTGTTATAAACAGTGCTGCAATGAACATTGGGGTACACGTGTCTCTTTCAATTCTGGTTTCCTCGGTGTGTATGCCCAGCAGTGGGATTGCTGGGTCATAAGGCAGTTCTATTTCCAGTTTTTTAAGGAATCTCCACACTGTTCTCCATAGTGGCTGTACTAGTTTGCATTCCCACCAACAGTGTAAGAGGGTTCCCTTTTCTCCACACCCTCTCCAGCATTTATTGCTTGTAGACTTTTGGATCGCAGCCATTCTGACTGGTGTGAAATGGTACCTCATTGTGGTCTTGATTTGCATTTCTCTGATAATGAGTGATGTTGAGCATCTTTTCATGTGTTTGTTAGCCATCCGTATGTCTTCTTTGGAGAAATGCCTGTTTAGATCTTTGGCCCATTTTTTGATTGGATCATTTGTTTTTCTGGAGTTGAGGTGCATAAGTTGCTTGTATATCTTTGAGATTAGTTGTTTGTCAGTTGCTTCATTTGCTATTGTTTTCTCCCATTCAGAAGGCTGTCTTTTCACCTTACTTATAGTTTCCTTTGTTGTGCAGAAGCTTTTAATTTTAATTAGATCCCATTTGTTTATTTTTGCTTTTATTTCCAGTATACTGGGAGGTGGATCATAGAGGATCCTGCTGTGATATATGTCCGAAAGTGTTTTGCCTATGTTCTCCTCAAGGAGTTTTATAGTTTCTGGTCTTACGTTTAGATCTTTAATCCATTTTGAGTTTATTTTTGTGTGTGGTGTTAGAAAGTGGTCTAGTTCCATTCTTTTGCAAATGGTTGACCAGCTTTTCCAGCACCACCTGTTAAAGAGACTGTCTTTACTCCATTGTATGTTCTTGCCTCCTTTGTCGAAGATAAGGTGTCCATATGTGTGTGGGTTTATCTCATGGCTTTCTATCTTGTTCCATTGGTCTATATTTCTGTCTTTGTGCCAGTACCATACTGTCTTAATGACTGTGGCTTTGTAGTAGAGCCTGAAGTCAGGCAGGTTGATTCCTCCCGTACCATTCTTCTTTCTCAATATTGCCCTTGCTATTCGCGGTTTTTTGTATTTCCATACAAATCTTGAGATAATTTGTTCTAGTTCTGTGAAAAATACTGTTGGTAGCTTGATGGGGATTGCATTGAATCTGTAAATTGCTTTGGGTAGTATGCTCATTTTCACTATATTGACTCTTCCGATCCATGAACATGGAATATTTCTCCATCTATTAGTGTCCTCTTTGATTTCTTTCATCAGTGTTTTATAGTTTTCGATATATAGGTCCTTAGTTTCTTTAGGTAGGTGTACTCCGAGGTACTTTATTCTTTTCGTTGCAATGGTGAACGGAATTGTTTCCTTAATTTCTTTTTCTATTTTCTCATTATTAGTGTATAGGAATGCAAGGGATTTCTGAGTGTTTATTTTATATCCTGCCACTTTACTATATTCATTGATTAGCTCTAGTAATTTTCCGGTGGAGTCTTTAGGGTATTCTATGTAGAGGATCATGGCATCTGAAAACAGTTGAGAGTTTTACTTCTTTTCCAATTTTATTTCTTTTTCTGCTCTGATTTCTGTGGCCAAAACTTTCAAAACTGTGTTGAATAGTAGTGGTGAAAGTGGGCACCCTTGTCTTGTTCCTGACTTTAGGGGAAATGCTTTCAATTTTTCACCATTGAGGATAATGTTTGCTATAGGTTTGTCATATATAGCTTTTATTATGTTGAGGTATGTTCATTCTATTCCTGCTTTCTGGAGAACTTTTACAATAAATGGATGTTTAATTTTGTCAAAGGCTTTCTCTGCATCTATTGATATAATCATATGTCTTTTATTTTTCAATTTGTTAATGTGGTGTATTACACTGATTGATTTGTGGATATTGAAGAATCCTTGCATTCCTGGGGTAAAGCACACTTGGTCATGCTGTATGATCTTTTTAATGTGATTCTAATTGCTAAAATTTTGTTAAGGACTTTTGCATCTATGTTCATCAGTGATATTGACCTGTAGTTTTCTTTTTTTCTGGCCTCTTTAACAGGTTTGGTATTAGGGTGATGGTGGCCTCATAGAATGAGTTTGGAAGTTTACCTTCCTCTGCAATTTTCTGGAAGAGTTTGAGTAGGATAGGTATTAACTCTTCTCTAAACTTTTGGTAGAATTCAGCTGTGAAGCCATCTGGACCTGGGCTTTTGTTGGTTGGAAGATTTCTGATTACAGTTTCAATTTCCATGCTTGTGATGGGTGTTAAGATTTTCTATTTCTTCCTGGTTCAGTTTTGGAAAGTTGTACTTTTTTAAGAATTTGTCCATTTCTTACATGTTTTCCATTTTATGGCATATAATTGCTGATAGTAGTCTCTTATGATCCTTTGTATTTCTGTGATGTCTGTTGTGATTTCTCCATTTTCATTTCTAATTTTATTGATTTGATTTTTCTCCCTTTGTTTCTTGCTGAGTCTGGCTAATGGTTTGTCGATTTTATTTATCCTTTCAAAGAACAAGCTTTTGGCCTTGTTGATTTTTTCCTATGGTCTCTTTTGTTTCTTTTGCATTTATTTCTGCCCTAATTTTTAAGATTTCTTTCCTTCTACTAACCCTGGGGTTCTTCATTTCTTCCTTTTCTAGTTGCTTTAGGTGTAGAGTTAGGTTATTTATTTGAATTTTTTCTTGTTTCTTGAGGTATACCTGTATTGCTATGAACCTTCCCCTTAGCACTGCTTTTACAGTGTCCCACAGGTTTTAGGCTCCAAAATTTAGTGCTGTGTTCTTAACACATGTGGAACATGCTCATCCCCTCCCCAAGGAGACAACTTATCTCAAGACAAATATCCCAAGTCAGGTGTTATGGATAGATCAACTAAACAGAAAATTAACAAGGAAACACAAACTTTAAATGATACAATGGACCAGTTAGACCTAATTGATATCTACAGCACATTTCACCCTAAAACAATGAATTTCACCTTTTTCTCAAGTGCACATGGAATTGTGAGCTAGAGTGTTTAAATGACAGTACAAGACTCTCTGAGTCAGTTTCTTGCCAACTGAGATGACTCTGGATGACTCTGAAACATCTTACTCCATGTAGAAGGAGGCTGCTAAACCTGGATCCCTGAGTGACTGAAAAGAGTAGAGGTTTTCTGCCAACCTGATCTAGACATGCAGTGTGAGTGAAAAGTACACTTTTGTTTCAAGCCACTGAAGTTTTACAGCTGCTTATTCTGCAACATAGCCTTTCATATTCTGAGGGATACACTTATTTTTTCAAAGGCAGAATAAAGAGGTAGAACTAAGATGTAAATTCACTTATCTCTGGTTCAGAGGTCAAGGATTGGCCACTACCACACTGTCAGCCAATCCTTGAATTAGGGCTGATGAGTAAAATTCAGCACAGCTTCCAAAAACATAATGGGGAGTCTACCTGAGAGTTTAGTGGTTAAGAATCCACCGGCCAATGCAGAGGACAAGGGTTCGATCCCTGGCCAGCAACACTGCATGTGCCATAGGGCAACTAAACCCATGCACCACAACTACTGGAGCCCACGCGCCCTAGAGCCCACGCTCTGCAACAAGAGAAATCGCCACCAAGAGACACCCATGCACCGCAACTAGAGAAAGCCTGTGCACATCGATGAAGACCCAGTGCAGCCAAAAGTAAACATAAATAAAATGACAGAAGTTTAAAAGACATAATGGAAATGGGGGAGGACAGAGAGGGATCCAAATATGATTGCTCAAAGAACTGGGGAATGAAACTATAACACTTTACCTGGATTAACTTATGTTCCTCATGTGAAGAAGATGGAAGTTAGAGAAACTTACAAGACATTCACTCAGGGAATTGTATGAGAATTAGCTATGGAATTAAGCATTAATTTATTATGTCTTACTCAGAAATTCTGTAGCAAACACTGAATGACAGGTGGCTGTGTGTGTGTGTAGGAAGGGATAAGATGAGGTTGGGGTTAAGGGGCCTGGATGATAATTGGGGAGGAAGGAATTGATAATAGTTTGACTAGGTAAATATCACATTTACTCTTACACAGAAATTATTAAAAGGACTATAATAGTTGAAGTTCAAGCTAGGAATTTTAGCTATTATACAGTAATCAAGAAATACATTTAGGTATTTATAGAATTTGGGTAGAGGTTTCTCTGGTGACCCAGTCAGTAAGGAAACCATGTGCAATATAGGAGACTTGGGTTTGATCCTGGGTCAAGAAGATCTCCTAGAGAAGGAAATGGCAACCTGTTCCAATATTCTTGCCTGGGAAAATTCCATGGACAGAGGAGTCTGGAGGACTTTTATATTTTCCATAAAGTATGTGTTTCATTCTTACTTTACTTACTGTCATCTGTTTTAATAAACTTTTCCCCCACCACTATAACAATGGAACTGCTGCTGCTACTGCTAAGAAACTTCAGTTCAGTTCAGTCGCTCAGTCGTGTCCGACTCTTTGCGACCCTATGAATTGCAGCACGCCAGGCCTCCCTGTCCATCACCAGCTCCTGGAGTTCACTTAGACTCACGATCATCGAGTCAGTGATGCCATCCAGCCATCTCATCCTCTATCGTCCCTTTCTCCTCCTGCCCGCAATCCTTCCCAGCATCAGAGTCTTTTCCAATAAGTCAACACTTCGCATGAGGTGGCCAAAGTACTGGAGTTTCAGCTTTAGCATCATTCCTTCCAAAGAAATCCCATGGCTCATCTCTTTTAGAATGGACTGGTTGGATCTCTTTGCAGTCCAAGGGACTCTCAAGAGTCATCTCCAGCACCACAGTTCAAAAGCATCAATTCTTCAGCGCTCAGCCTTCTTTATCGTCCAACTCTCACATCCATACATGACTAGTGGAAAAACCATAGCCTTAACTAGACGGACCTTAGTCTGCAAAGTAATGTCTCTGCCTTTGAATATACTATCTAGGTTGGTCATAACTTTTCTTCCAGGGACTAAGCGTCTTTTAATTTCATGGCTGCACTCACCATCTGCAGTGATTTTGGAGCCCCAAAAAATAAAGTCTGCCACTGTTTCCACTGTTGCTCCACCTATTTCCCATGTAATGATGGGACCGAATGCCATGATCTTTGTTTTCTGAATGTTGAGCTTTAAACCAACTTTTTCACTTTCCTCTTTCACTTTCATCAAGAGGCTCTTTAGTTCTTCTTCACTTTCTGCCATAAGGGTGGTGTGATTTGCATATCTGAGGTTATTGATATTTCTCCCAGAAATCTTGATTCCAGCTTGTATTTCTTCTAGTCCAGCATTTCTCATGATATACTCTGCATACAAGTTAAATAAACAGGGTGACAGCATACAGCCTTGATGTACTCCTTTTCCTATTTGGAACCAGTCTGTTTTTCCATGTCCTGTTCTAACTGTTGCTTTCTGACCTGCATACAGATTTCTCAAGAGGCAAGTTAGGTGGTCAGGTATTACCATCTTTTTCAGAATTTTCCACAGTTTCTTGTGATCCACACAGTCAAAGGCTTTGGCATAGTCAATAAAGCAAAAATAGATGTTATTCTGGAACTCTCTTGCTTTTTTGATGATCCAGCGGATGTTGGCGATTTGATCTCTGGTTCCTCTGCCTTTTCTAAAACCAGCTTGAACATCAGGGAGTTCACAGTTCACATATTGCTGAAACCTGGCTTGGAGAATTTTGAGCATTACTTTACTAGCATGTGAGATGCCTGCAATTGTGCCATAGTTTGAGCATTCTTTGGCATTGCCTTTCTTTGGGATTGGAATGCAAACTGACCTTTTCCAGTCCTGTGGCCACTGCTGAGTTTTCCAAAT
>SJYC01093850.1:0-34351 GCA_006408675.1 Madoqua kirkii | reverse complement strand
CTTTGGCATTGCCTTTCTTTGGGATTGGAATGAAAACTGACCTTTTCCAGTCCTCTGGCCACTGCTGAGTTTTCCAAATGTGCTGGCATATTGAGTGCAGCACTTTCACAGCATCATCTTTCAGGATTTGAAACAGCTCCACTGGAATTCCATCACCTCCACTAGCTTTGTTCGTAGTGATGCTTTCTAAGGCCCACTTGACTTCACATTCCAAGATGTCTGGCTCTAGATGAGTGATCACATCATCATGATTATCTGGGTCATGAAGATCTTTTTTGCACAATTCTTCTGTGTATTCTTGCCACCTCTTCTCAATATCTTCTGCTTCTGTTAGCTCCATACCATTTCTGTCCTTTATCGAGCCCATCTTTGCATGAAATATTCCCTTGATATCTCTAATTTTCTTGAAGCAATCTCTAGTCTTTCCCATTCTGTTCTTTTCCTCTATTTCTTTGCATTGATCACTGAGGAAGGCTTTCTTATCTCTTCGTGCTATTCTCCGGAACTCTGCATTCAGATGCTTATATCTTTCCTTTTCTCCTTGGCTTTTCACTTCTCTTCTTTTCACAGCTATTTGTAAGGCCTCCCCAGACAGCCATTTTGCTTTTTTGCATTTCTTTTCCATGGGGATGGTCTTGATCCCTGTCTCCTGTACAGTGTCATGAACCTCATTCCATTGTTCATCAGGCACTCTATCAGATCTAGTTCCTTATATCTATTTCTCACTTCCACTGTATAATCATAAGGGATTTCATTTAGGTCATACCTGAATGGTCTAGTGGTTTTCCCTACTTTCTTCAATTTAAGTCTGAATTTGGCAATAAGGAGTTTATGATCTGAGCCACAGTCAGCTCCTGGTCTTGTTTTCTTCGATTGTATGGAGTTTCTCCATCTTTGGCTGCATAGAATATAATCAATCTGATTTCAGTGTTGACCATCTGGTGATGTCCACTTGTAGAGTCTTCTCTTGTGTTGTTGGAAATGGGTATTTGCTATGACCAGTGCATTTTCTTGGCAAAACTCTATTTGTTTCTGCCCTGCTTCATTTTGCATTCCAAGGCCAAATTTGCCTATTACTCCAGGTGTTTCTTAACTTCCTATTTTAGCATTCCAGTCCCCTGTAATGACAAGGACATCTTTTTTGGGTGTTAGTTCTGAAAGGCCTTGTAGATCTTCATAGAACCGTTCAACTTCAGCTTCTTCAGCATGACTGGTTGTGGCATAGATTTGGATAACTGTGATATTGAATGGTTTGCCTTGGAAACGAACAGAGATCATTCTGTCGTTTTTGAGATTGCATCCAAGTACTGCATTTCAGACTCTTTTGTTGACCATGATGGCTACTCCATTTCTTCTGAGGGATTCTTGCCCACAGTAGTAGATATAATGATCATCTGAGTTAAATTCCCCCATTCCAGTCTGTTTTAGTTCACTGATTCCTAGAATGTCGACTTTCACCCTTGCCATCTCTTGTTTGACCACTTCTAATTTCCCTTGATTCATGGACCTGACATTCCAGGTTCCTATGCAATATTGCTCTTTACAGCATCAGATCTTGTTTCTCTCACCAGTCACATGCACAACTGGGTAATGTTTTTGCTTTGATTCCATCCCAAATCCATGGATTGTAGCCCACTAGATTCCTCTGTCCATGGAATTCACCAGGCAAGAAGATTGAAGTGGGTAGCCATTCCCTTTTCCAGGGGATCTTCCCACCCCAGGGATCAAACCCTGGTCTCCCACATTACAGGCACATTCTTTACCATCTGAGCCATAGCCGGTAGGAAAAAAACAGATAAGCACTCTAAAGGGAAGCCTCCACAACTCAGGTCCAAGCAGGAGAGGATTCCTATAGAACCAGAGTTCTGAATTGTTGATCTGGCCTCAGGACCCTTTTTTCACTCTTAAAAATTATTAAAAACTGAAGAACTTTCATTTTTGTAGATTGTATCTATTGATATTTACCATGTTAAGAAGCTAAAGCTGTGAAACTTTTAAAACACCAGAAACTACAAGTATACAAGCTGTTAACCATCAGAGAAATGATGTCATCACACAGCTTGTTGCCTCTGGAAAATAACACTATACACTCACGAAAAACTGAGAGTGAAAATGTTCAATAACATCTTTCTATTCTTATGAAAATTACTTTGACCGAACAGTTTCCTTGAATGTTCTTGGGGGTTTCCTGGTGATTCCAGATTGAAATTTGAGAACTGCTTCTCAAATTTGAGAAGATAGGCTCCCAGCCAAGAACTACTAAACATGTAATGGAGTCCTATTACTATTTAAGATAGTCTAACCCCGTGAATGGGGAAAATTCATAGCTGAGGAGTCAGAGTTAATAGAGTAATCTGAGAAGGGCTTCAAGTCTGTCTGTACCATAAGATTTAAGTTAATCACAAGCTCAGGCATCTTCATGGCCTAAAGATTGAAAGTAGGAATCTCTGGGTTGTAAAAATACATACTGTTTTATTCTTTGTCATTTTTCTGAAATTTTCCAATTATTTCTTGTGTGTTTTAATTTGCAATCAGAAAGAATATTGTTGCATTAAATTGAATTCAGATACTTCCTCAAGAGAACACTGGTCAATTTGACTCAAGAATATTTTTTCTAACAAGATGTCTAGGACCTTCAGAAAAGTTCATATGTATAAGCAGGTTTGTTATTTGATTAAAGTCTTTAGATTTCACTGCTGTGAAATTTGTAGAGATATAGACAACTGTTGAGGTGAGTTTATCCTGGCTTAGGAGAGCTGTTCCTCATAGAGAAAATTTATTGTGTCAAAATTGCATAAAAGGAATATTAAACACACTTAGAATTTTCTGGCTCTTTGAAGGACTTATTACTTCAAAAATATTTAGGTATGTTAAATACTCTATTTCTGTAGATAGCCTATTTAAAAATCATAATGATTACTTTTTGAAAACTTAGTTTCAGTTTTTTATAAACTTGAAAGAAACACTGTTTCATTTTTAAAATGCTATTTTAGTGTAGACTTTCTGGTTTTATCCTGTTTCCCTCAATTAACTCTAATTACTGAGTTTTATGATATTTCATAATAGAGACATTAAAATTTTAAAGCATCTTGGTACTTAACACAGTATTGCTCATGGTGTATAATGAAGGCTGCTTTTTGGTGTCATTTTGAGGATAGGGGCATTCTGTTATTAGGAAGATTTGGGAAATGGTTGGATAACATATTTACACAAAGTTCTTTATAATAAGCTTTGCACTGTGGCACTCCTGGGGAAGAATATATGAAGTCAGAAATAGAAATTTCCCAATTGATTTGGCTGTAGAACTTTTTCTTCTCACAGCACCTAGGAGAACCACGTGATCCACTTGCATGCTGGGGAAAGTTGTCTGCTAATACAGACAACTCCCTCATGAAGTGGGCAATGAGAGAGCTGGCCCTCTTATGGTGCTTGTGTCCTCATTTATTAATGCTGCTTCATAGTGTTTTAGTTTACTGGGGTCCTCTTTTCAAGGAGCTGACACTCCAGTAGGGAAGACCATGGCATTCATTGTCGTCGTTGTTGTTCATTGCTTAGTCGTGTCTGATTCTTGTTCACCCCATGGACTGCAGCACACCAGGTTTTCCTGTCCTTCACCATCTCCTGGAGCTTGTTCAAACTCATGTTCTTTGAGTCAGTGTTGCCATCCAACCGTCTCATCCTCTGTTGTCCCCATCTCCTTCTGCCCTCAGTCTTTCCCAGCATCAGTGCAGTCATTCAGTCGTGTCCAACTCTTTGGGATCCCATGCACTGTAGTCTACCAAGCTTCTCTGTCTATGGGATTTTCCAGGCAAGAGTACTGGAGTGGGTTGCCATTTCCTTCTCCAGGGGATCTTCCTGACCCAGGGATCAAACCCAGGTCTCCTGCATCGCAGGCAGATGCTTTACCCTCTGAGCCACCAGGGAAGCAGCATCAGGGCCTTTTCTAATGACTCAGCTCTTCTCATCGGGTGGCCAGAGTACTGGAGCTTCAGCATTCATGAGTAACCATAAAGGAAGATATGACTGCATGTCAGCAAAACCCAGCCATGCTGAACTCAGAATCTGTGATAGTTTAAGCAAAAAATAAAAGAAAAAATTGAATGAGAGAGGTGGCCTTGACCTGCCCCTTGAAGAGTGGGAATATACACGTACGTTCCAGAAGTTTGGAGAGGAAGAGGCATCCTTAAGTAACTAGAGTCTGCTGTCAAAAATCTGGACAGGCTGGGATGATGGGTCAGTGTCTATTCCTTCAGCTCAAAATGTGTTCTTCTCTCTCCCCAAATCTTCTTTTCAGAATGCTGTCTCACTGCAGATAGGGGGTTGTGCATTTAAATGCTGTTACCTTCAAATATTACTTCTGCACAAGGTTAGGCTATATAAAGTAGCAATGTGGACATTTTTACACAGTATGTAGAGCTTCTACAAGGCCATGTCCATCTTGTCCATCTTCTAATCTTTCTGCTGTCTCCAGAGCCTGGCTCCAGGCCACTGAAATCTGGAGCTCAGTATGCTGATCTTTTTTTTGTAGACTGCTAACATAAAGGACAGAGGTTTCAAATCCATGCTGAATAAGCCTTTCAACAAACATTTCTTTCCAGAATAAACATAAAGTACGTGGTATACAGCATCAGATCTCTTAAGCTATATTCTTTTAATATGAATAAAAATAGAGCATGTTATTGAATGTAAATTATATCTCAATAAAAATGATTTTAAGATTTTTTGAGAATCACCATTTTCAGACATATGAAACAGAAAGATGTATCTAGTTGTTTACAGTCAACTCTGTGTGTAGTGTGGGTGGTTATGAGTATGAAATATTTCCTTTCTTTCTGACATTAATCATTAATTAAAATGTGTATTAGTTTAGAGTAATGCATTATTGTTGTTATTGTTCCGTTGCTCAGTCGTGTCCAATTCTGCGACTGCATGGACCAGAGCATGCCAGTCTCCCCTGTCCTTCACCGTCTCTTGAAGTTTGCACAGATTCATGTACATCGAGTCAGTGATGCTGTCTAACCATCTCATCCTCTGCCACCTCCTTCTCCTTTTGCCTTCAATCTTTGATGACCACAGTATTGGAGCTTCAGCTTCAGCATCAGTCCTTCCAATGAATATTCAGAGTTGATTTAATTTAGTCACATTAATTACTGTTTATTAGAAGAAGCAATTGTAGAAGCTTCCCATTACTAACAGGCAGGCTGTTCACGGGTAGCATGTTACAGGGGCTTGGGTTCTGCCTTCACACTCACCAGTCTTTTCCTTTAATGGTGTTTTTGGTGCTGTTGTGCCCAGGAAGCAGCTGATGTGCTGTGTCTGATATAATCATCCATTCAGGAAATGAAGTTCATGGCATCCAGTCCTATCACTTCATGGGAAATAGATGGGGAAACAGTGGAAACAGTGTCAGACTTTATTTTGGAGGGCTCCAGAATCACTGCAGATGGTGATTGCAGCCATGAAATATGAAGATGCTTACTCCTTGGAAGAAAAGTTATGACCAACCTAGATAGTATATTCAAAAGCAGAGACATTACTTTGCCAACTAAGGTCCATCTAGTCAAGGCTATGGTTTTTTCTGGGGTCATGTATGGATGTGAGAGTGGGACTGTGAAAGAAGACTGAGCGCCGAAGAATTGATGCTTTTGAAATGTGGTGCTGAGAAGACTCTTGAGAGTCCCTTGGACTACAAGGAGATCCAACCAGTCCATTCTGAAGGAGATCAACCCTGGGGTTTCTTTGGAAGGAATGATGCTAAAGCTGAAACTCCAGTACTTTGGCCACCTGATGCGAAGAGTTGACTCATTGGAAAAGACTCTGATGCTGGGAGGGATTGGGGGCAGGAGGAGAAGGGGACAACCGAGGATGAGATGGCTGGATGGCATCACTGACTCAATGAACGTGAGTCTGAGTGAACTCTGGGAGATGGTAATGAACAGGGAGGCCTGGCGTGCTGTGATTCATGGGGTCGCCAAGAGTCGGACACAACTGAGCGACTGAACTGAACTTATGGATGGTAGACCAGTTGGCTTTACTTACTGTGTGAAATGTTTTAATTTGGTGTTTTGTTTTAAAAGTAGGAAACCTGTCTCCATTGCCAGCATCATTTATCATCATTCTCCCTTCTCTCCTTTCCTGCCTGCTCCTTCAGTTTCAGAGTGCTCCACCCTCATTTATCATCATCCTCCCTTCTCTC
Organism: Madoqua kirkii; assembly: GCA_006408675.1. Classification (NCBI taxonomy): domain Eukaryota; kingdom Metazoa; phylum Chordata; class Mammalia; order Artiodactyla; family Bovidae; genus Madoqua; species Madoqua kirkii. The sequence goes on along the minus strand of SJYC01093850.1, from coordinate 28,155 downwards.
TATTCCTGCCTCCTCCTTCAGTTTCAGAGTGTTCCACCCTCAACCTCTTTTCCCACTCCCATTGCATCTTGCTCTCTCGTGGATCCTTCCATCTCTCCCTCCCCCTCACCTCTCACCTCTCTGAAAAAAAAAAAAGAAAGAAAGAAAGATAAGGGAGAACAAACAGGAACATCCTTCACAAAGACATTTGGGAAAAAAAGCCTTATAATCATGTGTTTATGTTCATTTCATTTTTTCATCTTCCAAAACACAGGCCTGAGCAGAGCCATGCTTCTGTTTTGCCTACTAGCCATTTGTAGGTATCTGGTAGTAATGATGCCCAATTCATTGACAAATAAGCATCTTTTTGCCTGTTTTGCTAAGTTTATTTGTCATGTCTGGATGAGTTGTTTAAATGTATGTTAGTAATAGCCACTTACCAAGTGTTTCACACGGGATGCAAAAGAACAAAGTAAAAATGACCATTATATAAATCAGTGTTTAGGATGCTGCTGCAGCCCAAGGCTTGGAGATTAACGATGCAGGAGAATGACTTTACTTTTGTATCATTTCTGTAGAAGGTGGGCCTGATATTGGCCACCAGAGAGGACAACTCAGCAGACAAGTGAAAGAAGTCAGCCTGAGTGTAATGAGCTGAGACGGAGGGGCTGTCTGTGAGAAAAGAAGCCCAGTGATGGGTCAGGAGAGGCTGCTGACTCTAGTGTCCAAGGGGGCAGGTAACTGCAGTCGGACAAGGCAGGAGGGAGTGTGTGCCCCCGGGTGTGTGAGACAGGGTTTAGAGATGAAGATGGTGGGGACAAAGCCTGGGGTTCTTACAGGGCATGTTGGGGAGGGATACCACATTTGGCTTACCTGTCTCTGCTGGCCTGGGGGTGGATCCTGAAATGGCACATCCCTACTGGACAATCCATGTGTTTAGTTCAATGACTATCAAAGTGTATGTGAAGTCATTTGACAAACTCTGCCAATTTGCTACAGATATGACTGCCATACTGGAGGGAAATACTCATTGTCTGTTTCGGGTGCCGTGAGAGTCTCTGTTATCATTTATTGAAAGGAGATACAAAAAAGGTAGAAGGGAAGCATGTTTTATAAATATTTGTAGGCATAACTCAAGAGATATTACGGGTTTGGTTCCAGACCACCACAGTAAAGTGAATATCGCAATAAAGCAAATCATGCAAATTTTTTGGTTTCCCAGTGCATGTAAATTTATATTATGCTGTAATTGATTAACTGTGATATAGCATATCTAAAAAAATAATGTATAATACCTTAATTAAAAATACTTTGTTTCTAGAAATGCTATCACTTGAGCTTTTAGCAAGTCATGGTAGTAACATCAAAGACCCCTGGTCACAGATCACATAACAAATATAATAATAATTTAAAAGTTTGAAGTATTACAGAAATTTCGAAAATGTAACAGAGAAACAAAATGGGCAAATGTTGTTGCAAAAATGGTTTGCTTGACTGAGGATTATCACAGACCTTCAATTTGTTGAAAATGCAGTATCTGCAAAGTGCAGTACACAAAGTACAGTAAAATGAGATGTGCTTGTATATGACTTGATAGTATTATATGTAGGGATACTTGCTTGCACTTTTTTTTTTCCATTGTGAGGAAATGAGGTCAGACTTGATTCTTTTATTAATCTGGGTTTGCCTTTGCAGAATATGTATATACCTGCAAGTAATATTATTTTTCTCAGAGTCTTTCTAGCACTTTCAGAATATGTTGAATGTACTTATAAAGGTGCAAGATATTTCATTGTATTTTCAGGGGAATGCTGGTGCATTATATGCAAAGTTACCCAGGAGACAGAGTTCCTTAAAAACAAAACAGTAATAATAATAGCAAAACCCTAAATACTCTAAATTCTGATGACACTTGAGTAGAGGACCGGTAAACAGTGCGCTCAAAAGAAAGGAAAAGCTAATTCTGTATGTTAATCTGTGGGGTCAGTGAGAAAGAAATAGATGGTGGAAAAGGCATTGAAACAAATAATAAATATCTTCTGTGGGTTTTCTTCTTTTGCAGTTCTGTTCTGAACTCAAAGTGGATGATGCTGTCAGGACTGAACCACTGACCAGAGTCTGTGACAAATTCGCACCTTCTCACTGGCCATCAGTTGAGATAAGATGGAAGACTCTTATAAGGATAGGACTTCACTGATGAAGGGTGCCAAGGACATTGCCAGAGAGGTGAAGAAACAGACTGTAAAGAAGGTGAATCAAGCAGTGGACCGGGCCCAGGATGAATACACCCAGAGGTCCTACAGTCGATTCCAAGACGAGGAAGAGGACGATGACGTTTATCCGCCAGTGGAAACCTATAATGGAGAGGCCAATGATGATGAAGGCTCCAGTGAAGCTACTGAGGGTCACGATGAAGATGATGAGATCTACGAAGGGGAGTATCAGGGCATCCCCAACATGAACCAAGGGAAGGACAGCATCGTGTCGGTAGGGCAGCCCAAGGGCGATGAGTATAAGGACCGCCAGGAGCTGGAGTCTGAGAGGAAAGCTGACGAGGAAGAGCTCGCCCAGCAGATGAGCTGATAATCCAAGAGTGTGGCCATGGCCGCTTTCAGTGGGCCCTTTTCTTTGTCCTGGGCATGGCCCTGATGGCGGATGGCGTGGAGGTGTTTGTCGTGGGCTTCGTGTTGCCAAGTGCCGAGACAGACCTGTGCATACCAAATTCGGGATCCGGATGGCTAGGTAAGTGCATCCCAGCAGAGAGACACAGTCTAAAACTGCTCTGTTTGTTGAGGACAGTTAACAGATTGAATATATCCTTTCTATATGCAGGCCTGCATCTGTTCCCAACATTTGAACAATTTAAAACATGCAGAGGAATCAAAAGAATGATGCAGTGATACCCATATATTTCTACCTATTTCTAACTTAGATTCTGTAGTTAACATTTGCTGTATTTTCTTTATCACCTAGCCACCTATCTATCCATCTATACCACTTTTATTTTTATGCATTTCAAGGTAAGTTAGAGCAATATATTTTTAACTTACACTGTTATAAATGTTGCATTAGGTTCTCCTTAATTAACTTCAAAAGACATGCCCTTGGAAGTTGATAAAGCTATTATGTGACATGTACCTGACATTTTTTTAAATATAGAGGTTAATTCTTCAAAACTCTGATAAATGTGATTTCACATTCCAAATTTTATGTGTAATATTGTGCTTTAAACACTTTTGGGACCCTGCGAATTTTCATTTCTCTCCTATAATCTATATGTATGTTTGTCTGTTGTTTTTTCAAAACTACCCTTATTTATAGAATTTTCTTTAGATGACTTTTTCTTTTTCCAAATTTGTACCATTGTGCCTACAATGAAAAATCTTCCTTTCCTCATAGGACTTAAAAATCAATTTCAAATCATATTAACGTTTAAATGATATGTATTAAAACCATATAACCTCACTATAAAGTATCTAGAGAGCAAATTTGACTTTTGTTTTAAAGTTACTACTGCACTCAAGGTTCATTCATATTGTTACAAAGCTGTATTTAAACCTCCCTCTGGGAGGAAAAGTAAGAAGGCCAAGAAGCATCCCACAGCAGGCTATCCCCAAAACTTAAGGTCCACATCAGACACGTGGTACATTAAATCATGAGACTTTTCAAGCCTTTCTGCTCAGAGAACATGTTTGTGTGCATAGTAAACCTGATGTGTTTCAGAGTCTGTGGAAGAGAGTAAGAATACTTGGTGTCTCTGATTCCAACAGACCTTTTAAAACAAAAATGTGAAAAACAAAAGTATACAGATCTTTTTGTGGTTTAGTAAGTAACTCCTAATTTATAATATATAATATATATCATATATAATAATATAATTATATTAATATGTGTTATTATATATAATATAAACTCGTAATTTATCCCTTCCTTCTCCCTTCCCCTTTGGCAACCGTATGTTTGTTTTCTGTGTCTGTGAGTCCATTTCTGGTTTGTAAATAAGTTCATTTGTATGGCTTTTTTAGATTCCACATGTAAGTGATATAATGTGATATTTGTATTTCTGTGTCTGACTTACTCATTTGTTGCTTTGATTACTCAGCTGGAAGAGATAGACCCATAGATGCAGTCTGGGAGGAGGATGAAGGGGAGAGCACAGGGGCATAGATTTCATGGGTTTTGTTGGTGGACTCATCTTTGTGTTCACCCATCAAAACGCAGAACAGGGGTCGGAGGAAGGTCCAACGTCATCAAATTCATCATTTCAGCATATCTGTTTCATAGATAGCACTCTAATTTTATTTTTTTCCTTTGGTGAGTAAATCTACCTACCGGGCATTGAAATATTTATCAAGATTTTGCTAACAGAATATATCAGCAGAATGTTTTAAGAAAACAGATCCTTAGGAACACATCTATTTTAATACACAAATATTTAATACTTTCAGGCTTGAATATAGACTAACAGTCACTTCATGTTATGATCCTCACTTTTTATTGGAAGCAGAAAAGTCGAAGCTGAGCTTCCCTTTTATCTTCTTGGTGCTGAAGGAGGTGCAGTAGCCCACATGGTACTCTTATCGGTCTGTCCCATAAACCCATAAACCGTGATGTCACAACCCCCAGGGGGCGTTCACAAGTGTAGATAACGCTGGGGAACTACTGGAGCACAGATATTTTCATCTCCCCATAAACATTGCCTGCTTTTGTGAATAAGAAATGTGTCCCCAGGAGTGTATGCCTTCACTCCATGCTCTGAGTCCCCCACAGAAACTTTGTGACGGGTTCACAACTGCGCCTTCCAGACTTGCCTTTCAGTTATTTTGCCATTGTAATTTTACTGACAATAGCATTCTAACACAGTCTTTTTTTAGATAAGCATGTAAATTGCTTTGCCATTTTCATTTCAGCAAATAATAGCTTTGTAATATAATTACCACACTAAGTCATAGCAGGGCGATCAAAATGCAAGACAGAAAGACGCACAACCCGTGTTTGGTGGCCTTTGGGAGGAGAAAGGTTTGCAAAGTTGTTTCTCATTTGCCACTAAGCAGTGTGTCATTTCACTCAAGGAAAACTAAGAATGAAAAATATTAACCAATTTATGTTTTAATTATTTAGGAGATAACTCCTATTTTTGTGTTTGCTAGAAGATTGACTTCCATAGTTAAGGGCATCCCTCGTGTGCATGTGTTTGTATGCACAGTCTGTGTGCATATATAGTGTTGCTAACTGAAAAGAGGTTAATCTAATGAGCTGCTGTTTGGGGAAATAAGTACCATCATTTTAAGAAAATTCATTTTTAGTTGCCAAAGTCTGTGTATTGAGTATTTATTATGTGCAAAGCATGATGTTACCACATGGGAACATAGGAGAAATAGCAAAAACAAAACAAGGTTTGTGTATCCGAAGAAGTCATAGTCTAGCATAGAGAGATGACAAGTGTCTGTGCACCACCAAGTCAAGGAAACAAATATCCATAGCCAGAAGTTGTTGTTCAGTTGCTCAGACATGTCCAACTCTTTGGGACCCCATGGACTGCAGTACATCAGGCTTTCCTGTACGTCACCATCTCCCGGAGCTTACTCAAACTCATGTCCATCGAGTCGGTGATGCCACCCAGCCATCTCATCCTCTGTCGTCCCCTTCTCCTCCCGCCTTCAATCTTTGCCAGCATCAGGGTCTTTTCAAATGAGTTGCTTTTCGCATCAGGTGGCCAAAGTATTGAGGCTTCAACATCAGTCCTTCCAATGAATATTCAGGACTGATTTCCTTTAGGATTGATTGGTTTGATCTCCTTGCAGTCCAAGAAGAGAAGTGTATAACCAGAAGAGAAGTGTAACTAAAGAGACTTCAGACAGGGAGACCCTGTGAGGGGAACGGACCTGACTGAGGCAGTGGAAGGAAGGCATGGACCGGAGAGCTGGCCCAGAGGTAGAGTCAGCAAGGGTTGGGTCACTGGTAGTTTGGAACAGAAGGAACAGGACAGTTAGTGGAAGGAAAGCAGTTCATCAAGTTGGGTAAGGCAGATGGCAGGTTTGAGCATGAAGGAGAAAGAAGAAGGGTTTGTTTTTCTATTTTATGTTAAAGCTGTATTTATTAATTTCGGTTGTGCTGGGTGTTCATTGCTGCGGGCTTTCTCTAGGGGCAGTGCACGTGCTTCCCCCTGGCGTGGCTTCTGTCGCCAAGCTCCAGGTTCAGGCACTCAGGCTTCAGGAGGTGCAGCCCCCTGGCCCGAGGGCACAGGCTCCACAGCCTGTGGGCTCCTCCCAGACCAGGGATCGAACCTGCGTCCCCTGCACTGGCAGGCAGATTCACAACCACCAGACCACCAGGGAAGCCCGGTTTAGTTTTAGACCGATCACTTTGAGATCTGGGGGGAGGCATCCAAAGAGGAGCACCTGATGGGTTCCTGCCACCGTGTAGGCTGAAGCGCTGAGTGTTTTGAGAACCATCTCATTTAAGGTGAAGCTGCCCGAGACCGTCACCAGGGAGAGGGCGGTTTCCTGCCTAAGACTGAGGGACTGGTGGTGAGGAAGACAAGGAGGAGAAGGCGCAGCCGCGAGAGAGGGCAGGTCTGGGAGTCGCTCCAAGAAGGAAGGGATGTGCTTCCTTCGTAGGTGCAGAAGAGTCTTGCTGTAAAAGTTGAAACGGGCCCCTCGGGTCTGGCCCTTGAAGATCTTGGCCGCCACTAATGGTTGGACTGATTTCCTTTAGGATTGATTGGTTTGATCTCCTTGCAGTCCAAGAAGAGAAGTGTATAACCAGAAGAGAAGTGTAACTAAAGAGACTTCAGACAGGGAGACCCTGTGAGGGGAACGGACCTGACTGAGGCAGTGGAAGGAAGGCATGGACCGGAGAGCTGGCCCAGAGGTAGAGTCAGCAAGGGTTGGGTCACTGGTAGTTTGGAACAGAAGGAACAGGACAGTTAGTGGAAGGAAAGCAGTTCATCAAGTTGGGTAAGGCAGATGGCAGGTTTGAGCATGAAGGAGAAAGAAGAAGGGTTTGTTTTTCTATTTTATGTTAAAGCTGTATTTATTAATTTCGGTTGTGCTGGGTGTTCATTGCTGCGGGCTTTCTCTAGGGGCAGTGCACGTGCTTCCCCCTGGCGTGGCTTCTGTCGCCAAGCTCCAGGTTCAGGCACTCAGGCTTCAGGAGGTGCAGCCCCCTGGCCCGAGGGCACAGGCTCCACAGCCTGTGGGCTCCTCCCAGACCAGGGATCGAACCTGCGTCCCCTGCACTGGCAGGCAGATTCACAACCACCAGACCACCAGGGAAGCCCGGTTTAGTTTTAGACCGATCACTTTGAGATCTGGGGGGAGGCATCCAAAGAGGAGCACCTGATGGGTTCCTGCCACCGTGTAGGCTGAAGCGCTGAGTGTTTTGAGAACCATCTCATTTAAGGTGAAGCTGCCCGAGACCGTCACCAGGGAGAGGGCGGTTTCCTGCCTAAGACTGAGGGACTGGTGGTGAGGAAGACAAGGAGGAGAAGGCGCAGCCGCGAGAGAGGGCAGGTCTGGGAGTCGCTCCAAGAAGGAAGGGATGTGCTTCCTTCGTAGGTGCAGAAGAGTCTTGCTGTAAAAGTTGAAACGGGCCCCTCGGGTCTGGCCCTTGAAGATCTTGGCCGCCACTAATGGTTTTTCCAGTCTGAGTCAGGCTAGCCCCTTCGTTTGAAGGGACGAGCCCATGTATGGAGTGAAGTGACGGCGCGCCCTCCGCTTCCCAGCCTCCCGGCACAGGGGCCACAGGCATCCAGCGTTCTCCCCGCACAGGGCTGCGTCTCACCGTGCATGCGCAGGGAGCCCTCCCCACCACATCTTACCTCCGGTCCAAGAGCTGTGGAGGACCAGTTTGGATTCTAAGAAAGCCTCCAGACAGGGAGGGATGTGTGCCGGTTTCAGACTCACAGCGGGAGCAGGCTCAGCCACCTTCCCGCTGTCTCCGTCACAGCCCAGCAAGCGCCTCGCTGCCTCCCCTTTCTCCTGCTCTTCCTCTGGACTGTCCTGTCTCCTCCAAAGACCCGCCTGGGGATGCAGGGAGCCTCATCATTGTTGGGCCCCCTGCTTTCTGATTGAGGGTGGTAGAGTGAAGTCATTTTTAAGTACTGAAACATTATCGTGGCCAAGTGTTGACGAGTACAAAACAGAAGACGATATATTCTAAACCAAGACATACTTGAGAACTCAGCCTGAACTAAGTGATAACTGAACATCCTCTATAGGTTTCTTCTTTTATCAACTGTAACACCTAATCTCCATATGCCTTGGTGATTTTCAGAGCAAGAGTTTTGATAGTGTAGGCGGGCCAAAGCCAGACTGTTGTTTAGTTGTTAAATTGTCTTTGCGACTCCATGAACTGTGACCCACCAGGCTCCTCTGTGAGAGTTTCCAGGCAAGGATACTAGAGTGGGCTCAATTTCCTTCTCCAGGGGATCATCTCGACCCAGGGATTAAACCTTTATCTCCTGCATTGGCAGGCAAATTCTTTACCACTGAACCACCTGGGCAGCCCTGGGAAGCTTTAAGCATCTCTTTAACCTCTCTATCTGTAGTTTCTATTTGGATGGTGTAGAATTCCTTGGAACATACAGAATTCTCTCTCTCTCATTTTTTTTTTAACCACTTATACCAAGAATAGTTTCCTTAAAGCCTGGGCTGGATGAATATGACCCGAAGACATAACTTCTTTCTCCATCCCTCCATCTGTTCCCTTATTCCTTTCGTTATTAACAAAAGAAGAAAAATTCTGCTGAGATTTCCAAAGCCATTTTATGTCTGGATGTTGTATTTTGGGGGAAGGAAAAGAAGAGCTTCAAGTTTCTGAGAGGCCCTTTTTTAGTCCCATTGACTGTTATTTGCCCCTGGACTGCAGACAGTGTAGTCACTGTGTTCCTGTGTGCTGAGCATCTTTTCAGGGCATGTATCGCCCTTGGCCAGTGCTGCCAGATGGATCAGGATATCCCAGCTGATAACAAAGAGTGATGCAGAGTTTTTCCTCTTTGAACTTTACTCCAAGAGCTTGATCATTTGGGATCTGACGTGCTCTAAATTTAAGACCCGAAGCTTTGTACCCTGAAAGTGTGTGCTGTAGGCTTCAGGAGCAGCAGCTCTGCAGCCTGCTCAATGCCGTTGTCCTCTGTGTCTTAGAGGGAAGTTTGATCTCTGCTGTGGGTGTGCCCTCTGGCTCTGTTTAGCCTCTCGCTGTCATAGTGATTCTAATTGGAATTAAATACTTATTGACTCCTAGAGAATATCCTGTCCACCAACACTAGCAAAATCTTATTTGGATTCATTATTGCCAAATTGGAAAAGAAGACTCAATAATTCATTGCCATTATATTCCTGGATCTTATTCCCTCTGGTCTTTCACATCCTTCTGGGAAAAGAGAGGTTTCTGGTATACAAATGGAGTTGGACCAAGTAGCTTGAAAAGATTCCTCCATCCAGAGCCCACAGGATAGGAGAGAAGAGAAACTCTGTGTTACATTCATGAAATTCACCAGTAAGTACATTCTGGGCTGTGAAAGTGTGATAGTAAATGCCCAGAAGGTCCCTGGGTGATTTCTCACAATATAGCTTTGAACCTGAAGGCTGATTCTTGCAGCTAAACACCTGTATTCCTACATCCTAGATTACTCCTGGGTGGGATTCCGATCCTCTGGCTTAATATCCTAATGCAGTCTGGGACTCACCAGGAAGGCCCTGAAGAACTTGGTGAAGTGTTATCAGATTAGGGAATTTGTTAACGGTGCACTTTGGTATAAATAAGGCAGTCAGACTGTTGATCATCTAACGTCTCTGGGTCAGCGAAATACATGTAATACAGACTTGTAGGTTCCAATTCTAAACACCATGTTTTCATGGGAAATCTAATGTCTCGAATATTCTTCCATAACAAGAACTTCTACAGGACCTAAGTTTCCTGCACAAAGCTTCAGAATATAGGAAACGATTACATTCATCTTAAAGAATTAGTCTAATAAATCACTGATGTAAGTATTCCCAACCTACATATTTGCAAACTGACATTCTTACGTTACACTTTGACATTTCTTATTGGCCTTTAAGATTGTGAGAGGAAAACTAATGAAAGAAATCCTGAAGTAAGTCAGAGAAAGACAAATATCATATGATATCACTTATATGTGAAATCTTTAAAAATTATTTTATTTGAACTTATTTACAAAACAGTCACAGACATTAAAAACAAACTAGTGTTATCAAAAGGGATAGTGAGGGGACCAGAGAGAGGTAAATTAGAGTTTTGAAACAACAGATACTCACTATTCTATATAGACTAGCTAAACAACAAGGACTGACTGTATAGCATGAGGAACTGTATTCAGAATCTTATAATAACTATAATGAAAAAGAATCCACACGACTTCCCTCACAGTCTGGTGGTTAAGACTGTGCTTTCTTTGCAGAAGGCCCTGGTTTGATCACTAGTTTGAAAAGCTCTGTCAAACCTAGATAGTGTATTAAAAAGCAGAGACATTACTTTGCCATCAAAGGTCCATATAGTCAGAGCAATCATTTTTCCAGTAGTCATGTATGGTGTAAGAGTTGGACTATAAAGAAAGCTAAGTGCCAAAGAATTGATGCTTCTGAACTGTGGTGTTGGAGAAGACTCTTGAGAATCCCTTGGACTGCAAGGAGCTCAAACCAGTCAATCCTAAAAGAAATCAGTCCTGAATATTCATTGGAAGGACAGATACTGAAACTCCAATACTCTGGCCACCTGATGCGAAGAACTGCCTCATTGGAAAAGACCCTGATGCTCGGAAAAATTAGAAGTGGGAGAAGAAGGGGACGACAGAGGGTGAGATGGTTGGATGGCATCACCTGCCTTCAGTCTTTCCCAGCATCAGGGTCTTTTCCAGTGAGTCAGCTCACCACATCAGGTTGCCAAGGTACTGGAGTTTCAGCTTCAACATTAGTCCTTCCAATGAACACCCAGGACTGATCTCCTTTAGGATGGACTGGTTGGATCTCTTTGCAGTCCAAGGGACTCTCAAAAGTCTTCTCCAACACCACAGTTCAAAAGCATCAATTCTTCAGTGCTCAGCTTTCTTTATAGTCCAACTCTCACATCCATACATGACCACTGGAAAAACCATAGCCTTGACTAGACAGACCTTTTTTGACAAAGTAATGTCTCTGCTTTTTAATATGCTGTCTAGGTTGGTCATAGATTTTCTTCCAAGGAGTAAGTGTCTTTTAATTTCATGGCTATAGTCACCATCTGCAGTGATTTTGGACCCCCAAAAAATAAAGTCTGCCACTGTTTCCACTGTTTCTCCATCTAATTGCCATGAAGTGATGGGACCAGATGCCATGATCTTTGTCTTCTGAATGTTGAGCTTTAAGCCAGCTTTTTCATTCTTCTCCTTCACTTTTATCAAGAGGCTCTTTAGTTCTTCACTTTCTGCCATAAGGGTAGTGTATTTGGTATATACTTATATTTATCAGTTATCTGTTCACCTGAAATACAGATTTACCTGGATCACCGTGTGGTTTTATCTGCTGAATCTGACAACCTTACTGGTAGTAGTGATAGCAGGAGGGCTGAGAGTTTGCTCTTTGCCTTCTGTTTGTCAGGCATCATATATGTCATATTAATTTCATTATCTCATTTAACCAAAATTATATCTGATCCCAGACATTCGGAGTCAGTGCTAGGGGATGACCCTTGGAAACTGTATATGTTTTTAATGCCTCAAGTTATTCTTAGTCCACGTGAAGAAGCACCATGATCTTGACCATTGCTTCTCAGACATAAAAATGCAGACAAGTAACCAGAGGAGGCAGGTTTTGCTTGAGCAGGTATGGAGTGGGGTCTGAGATACTTTTACAAGCTCCCGGGTGATGCTGGCATCAGTGTTAGTTCCAAACTCCACACTGAGTAACTGTGTCATAGACACCCCCAACCAAGAAGCAGCAGCATTCCCAACAGCTGTGATACAAAGGTTGTACATGATACCAAGATTTCAAACCATGGAAGGGGTAAATGGAAATGGGACTGAACAGTAACATCCATGGACAAGGAGCTTTATGTGCCATTTTTGAAAGAAAGTTTTTTTTCCCCTCAAGTAAATGTCTTATTGATATCGGAAGGATGCACAGTTGTTTTTTCCCCCACCGAGATGGGCATTTGGCTTCTTTAGGCTTGCCTTTTCCTGCATGGTGTGGGGCATGACAGTCCCTAACTACATTTATAGCTCTGCATCCCAGAACGGACCCCAGATGTGCAGGGCGCAGCGTGACTCTGCTTTGTAGAAATAGTTTCTCAGTGCCAGAGTCATGGTGAGAAATTTATAATGTGACTGCAGATTTTTTTTCCCTTCTTATGTACAGAAAATTTAATAGTTTTTCTGAGAGTAGCTTAGTTCTCTCAGCAGAATCTAGTTAAGTCAAAAATATGAAAAATGCTACTGTGTCAGAAGAACTGATTGAAAGCTGAAAGAGTTAGCCAGACTGCTAACACGGGTGAGAAGAAATCCTGCTGTGGGAATCAGTTCATCCATAAACATAGATGCCGGAGTGGAGGCAGATTGTATATGAGAGGCGGTTGGCTTCTCAGAGCCCTCTGTCTGTTTACTTTATTATCTCTTTGTTTTTCTAATTAATAGATTAGAGATGTCTTTGTGGAATGCTGCCTTTCAAAATTTAGCAGTTCTCACCCAGAAAGAACACTCGCAGGGGCTTATCCATCATATATGAGATTCTCCCAAGATGTTGCGCTGTGCCCTCTATCATGGCAGATATGAAGATCACCCAGACAAAACCCAGGGCACAAGACACGAGACATCGAAATGATACAGGAAGCAGAGGACTGAGAGATGAATCCTGTTTGAGGGAGGCATGGACAGGGAAGTCTTAAGAAGACTGTGGTATCAGAGCCAGGCTTGGGATGCTGGCTAGAATCTGGGCTCACAGAGATGCAAGTGGAAAAAGACTGTCTCTGGGAGGGAGCACAGGCTGAGCCAACGCACCACGGCATGGAGGCCTTGGACTGAAATTGGAAATTAAATGTCCAGTTTTGTTGAAGTGGAGCATACACAGAGGGGAGTGATTGGAAAGGTGGCTGGGGACCTATCTGTTCATGGAGAAGTTTCCAGGAGTTTATTTGGTGTGGGGGGAGCTGGGGGAACCGGGGGCATGTTGGCAGAGAACTGACCAGGTGCAGACTCTGCTTTGGGAGACTGGGTGTTTGGACTGAGGAGTGAATTGAGGAGTGGCTGAGATGCATTTGAACTGTGCAGTCAGTACATGTCAAGAGCCTGACTGTGGGTGATGGCAGAGAGACTGGAGGGGAGAGGATATTTTCAAGAGCATTTCTGACTCTTTACAACCCACTAGCTGTGGAGCAGGGAAAAGGAATATATCATAGGTACTGAGGCTTCATGCCCAGGTGCTATGTTTGAAGCGGTGCTTTAAACAAATTGGAGCTCCAGGGTTGTTGGGGAGGTTAGGGGTAGCCCATATGTAGGAAAGAAGATGAATTTAGTTATTTGTACTATAAGTACAAGAACTGAGTGTCTCATTCACAGACTATCCATAGCACAGAGTCTGGCAAGTGAGCCGTACCCAGTGAACTCTTGTCAACTTTGAAATGCCAACTAGGCTGCTCAGGAAAAACTGTAAAAGAAGGCACTTGAAAGTAGGTTCTGGGGCTTGATGCAGAAACTGGCCCTACAGTTGAGCAATGAAGACATCTTTGAACAGAGATGCAGAACATACAGGAAAGGAGTGTGTGTTGAAGGGGCAGGCATGAAGAAGAGAGGGGCTAGCGCAGACTTTTCATGAATCCTTAGAAGGCGAGAGGAGAAAAGGCATCAAATAAATGGTTTGAAGGATAGGAAAAGTCTCTTACCTGGAGGCCCAGGGCAGGGGTCATTTCAGGATGGAGTAGGTGGTCATATCTGACTAAGGACGTTGGCAATGGCAGAGAGAAAAATGTTCTGGAGAGTGGAAAGGACAGATGTCAGATTAATTGCTAAGTGAAGTTTTAATGTACGTTTTTAAAGAGAAGGAAACAAATTGATGTTTAAAAATTGTTCATAAGGTACTGTGGTCTATTTGTTTTGGATAATACTGCTAATAACATAATTATATTATAGATTAGAGCAGCTGAAAAAACATTACTCATCTTCTGCAAAGAAATAATTGTGAATTTGTAGCATTATCCAATACTTCTGCATCAGCTCATGCCAATAATCATATCTGGAATGTCTATAGGAGATAAATTGGCCAACCAGGAGCAGACTGGGTTAGCTTGCTGCAATCTCATTTTATTTATATTTCCAGATTGAAAACTGTGTCGCTTACTGGTACCTCTAGATTTAACAGTAAAATGAATTCTACTGTCCCCATTTAAACAGTCAAAAAACAATGATGAAATGGTAAAGGATTGCTCAGAGCAGCTGGGCAGAGAGGGAGAGGCAGCTTCCAATTGACCATCCCTAGGGGTGAACTGACTAAGTCCAAGGATCCTCTAAGACTGCACACCACAAATTTGTCCTATGGATTCCTGCTGGATGAGTAAAGGAACCTCTTGTTTGCTGCCCCATTCTACCCTGGGCATACTACATTTATAATAAGAACCTCGACAGAGATGTGGTTAACAGTTCTGTGATGGTGGCCCCTGCGGATTCCTGCTGCACATCTTACACTGTATGGGATCACAGATCATATGTTCTCAGGGTCACGAAGCAATGCATTGTTCTCCTAGAGATGCCACCCTCTCCTGAGAGAGAAATCAGTTCTATAGCTGTGACATGGAGGCACATGCGGCTGGGTCACTGCAAAGCCCTTGGGAAAGCCCAAGCAAGGCCACGGGATTGCCAGGTTCTTCCCAGGATAAGGAAAGTACTTCCTCTGTCCTCCTTCCTGGGCATCCTGAGCTGCTCCTGTTTGGTAGAGACCCCCAACACTTCCCCCAGCTTTGGACCTGAGGCATGGCCTCTTTCCCTAAGCGTCGTTCAATCACATGGATTGACGTGAGTTGGAGGGAACTGGTTAGGAAGCTGAACTTGATACAAGATGGACCGTCCCATCCTTACTGAAACTATCTTCCTGTGACCTTGGCAGCTCAGCATCCTCCTGAACATCTCTCAGCTCCTCTAAAATGCCTCCTACATTCTACTTGTGCATGCTAAGTTGCTTCAGTTGTGTCCAACTCTTTGTGACCCCATGGACTGTAGCCCACCAGGCTCCTCTGTCCATGGGAATTCTCTGGACAAGAATACTGGAATGGATTGCCATGATCTCCTCCAGGGATCAAACCAGCATTTCTTAAGTCTCCTGCATTTGCAGGTGGGTTCTTTACTGCTGGCACCACCTGGGAAACCCAAATTCTACTCTCTGTCCACTAAAGAAGGTTTCCCCAAGGCGTAGCTCTTGGGGCTTTGTTTACCTCTGCTCATGACATGAATTACCTTTCTTTACTCAGTCATCTAGCAAACACCTAGTGACTTCTTTGTGCCGAGTTCCAGACCAGGTGCTGGAGTCACAAAGATGTGGTCCCTGCTTTGGGGGCACTTCTAGGCCAGAGAAGGAGACAGACATGGGTCAGATAAGGGCCCCTAATTGGTTACAGATGCTCTAGCAGGAAGATTAAACAGAAGGAACAGTGCTCTGAATGCAGGACTAGAAAGATTTAATAGAAGCAACCCTAGGCTTTGCTCATGATTTCCAGACCACGTATTAAGATGCCTCATTATATGTTTCCATTAGGGTGTGAATGCATTAGATGGTTCCCTTAGGTGGTGACTGCAGTCATGAAATTAAAAGACACTTGGTCCTTGGAAGAAAAGCTATGACAAACCTAGACAGCATATTAAAAAGCAGAGACATTACCTTAACAACAAACATCCGTATGGTCAAAGCTATGGTTTTCTAGTAGTCACATATGGATGTGAGAGTTGGACGATAAGGAGGGGTGAGCGCCGAAGAATTGACACTTTTGAACTGTGGTGTTGGAGAAGATTCTTGAGAGTCCCTTTGACTGCAAGGAGATCAAACCAGTCAAGCCTAAAGGAAATCAGCCCTGAATATTGGGGCTAATGCTGAAGCCCCAATACTTTGGCCACCTGATGCAAAGAACTGACTCACTGGAAAAGACCCTGATGCTGGGAAGGACTGAGGGCAGGAAGAGAAGGAGGTGACAGAGGATGAGATGGTTGGATGGCATCACCAACTCAATGGACATGAGTTTGAGCAAGTTCTGGGAGATGGTGAAGGACAGGGAAGTCTGGCAGGCTGCGGTTCCTGGGGTCGAAAAGAGTCAGACACAACTGAGTGAGTGAACAACAGCAACAGTTAGGATGTGAAGGAAAGAGGCACAAGATGAACAAAGGCTTTGACGCAGAGATGCATTTGAATCTTAAATCTGACGCTTAGGAGTTGTGGGACTTTGGGGTATTTCTTAAAAACTCTGAGCTTCAGTTTACTGGAAAGAGAAAGCAAATGATTCTTTGTCTTACAGATTTCTTTTTCTTCTTAACTGTGATTATCACTTTTCCATAACCTCTCGTCCTCTGTTTGTGACTTGAGGGTGTCAGTAGGCAGATAAGAATACGTGGGGTGAAAGCTTCCAAGCTGTTTTAGTGACTTTCTAGTAGTCGTGGACTTCTTAAAGCTGACCTTAGGTGCCCAGAAATGTTCCTTCTGTCCGTGTCCCAGCCAAGTGCAATAGCTTACAGCCAGTTGTTAGTACAAAATGTCATCTTAAAGAGTTGTTGTGAGAATTAGAGAGTATGTGTGAAAAGCACCTGGTGCTGGAGAACAGTACTAGTAAATCCACCTCCCTAACACTGACAAATTTAGCACATTTTAAAGTATGCAATACAATAAAATTTCCTATATGCCCCATGCTGAACAGTAGATCCCTTGGACTTATTCATCTTGCATAAGTGAATTTATGCATTTTCATTAATACCTCCCCAGTTCCCTTTGCCCCAGCTGCTCATAACCACTTATCTACTCTGCTGAGTTTGATGGAGAAGGCAACAGCACCCTACTCCAGTGTTCTTACCTGGAGGATCCCAGGGATGGGGGAGCCTGGAGGGCTGCCATCTGTGGGATTGCACAGTGTCAGACACGACTGAAGCAACTTGGCAGCAGCAGCTGAGTTTGAGTATTTTATTCCTGATATAAGTGGGATCATGCAGTATTTGTTCGTCTGTGTCTGACTTCTTTCATTTAGCATAATGTTTATAAGTTTATCTGTGTCATTGCAAATAGCAAGCTTGTCTTCCTCTTTAAGGCTGAATAATAGTCTGTTGTACCAAATGTGTGTACCACATTTAAAAACATCCATTCACCTGTCAGTGGATATTTACTTTGTATCCTGTTTTATTGTAAGTAATAATGCAATGAACATGGGAGTATAGATATCTCTTAGAGATACTGATTTTGGTTCTTTGGGGGTATATACCCAGATATATGGAGAAGGAAATGGCAACCCACTCCAGTATTCTTGCCTGGAGAATCCCATGGACAGAGGAGCATGGCAGTCTGCACAGTCCATACGGTCGTGAAGAGTCAGATATGACTTAGCAACTAAACCATCACCACCCGGAAACAGGATTGCTGGGTCACATGATAGTTCCATTTCTAAATTTTGGGCAACATTCCATTATGTTTTCCAATATGGTTGCAGGGTTTCCTTTCTTCACATTGTTACCAGCATTTATTTTTTGATTTTTTATAATAGCCATCCTCATCATTGTGAGATATCTCATCATGGTTTTGGTTTGCCTTGTCCTGATGACAGTGATGATAGCATTTTTTCATGTACCTCTTGGGCATTTGTATATCTTTATGGAGAAATATCTACTCACTTCTTTTAACCTGTTTTTAATCATTTCTGTTTTTTTTTTTCTTTTTTTGCTATTGAGTTGTAGGAATTCCTTATATAATTTGGATATTGTGAACTGGGAGTTGGTGATGGACAGGGAGGCCTGGCATGCTGCGATTCATGGGGTCGTAAAGAGTCGGACGTGACTGAACCCTTTATCAGATATGTAATTTGCCAAATATTTGAAAAGGAAAAAATCTTCAAAGCAACAAAAGAAAAATGACTCACCATTTATAAGGGAGCAATCACTAAGGGAATAATTTTTTAAAATGTAGTGAGAAATCATTAAAGAAGTTTAAGTGTTATATTAGAATATATTAACATAATTCAAAGAAAGTAATAAAGTTGGGATATACAGGAGAAAAGACATGAGTCATAGAAAACAAAAATTAAAAGTAATAAAGTTAACTATATTTATGACATTAAATATTTATGAACTAGACAATACAATCAAAAGGCAGAGATTGTCAGGCTCAATTATAAGAAAAAGATCCATTTGACAGCTGACTTCTTATCAGACTGTTCTACAAAGCTACAGTAATCAAAAAGCATGATACTGGCATAAAAACAGATATGTAAGTAAATAGGACAGAATAGAGAGGCCAGAGATACACTCATGCACCTGTGGTCAATGTATAACAAGGTAGGCAGAAATGCATAGTGTAGAAAAGACAGTCTCTTCAAGAGGTGGTGAGCTGGACAACTACATGTAAAATAAATGCTATTGAACATTTCCTCCTACCATACACAAAAATAAGCTCAAAATGGATTAAAATCTAAATGTAAGGCCTGAAACCTTAAGACTCCTAGGAGAGAACATAAGTAAAACCCTCTTTGACATAAATTGTAGCATTATTTTTCTAGATCTGTTTCCTAAGGCAAAAGAAATAAAAGCAAAAATAGATTAGATGTAATTAAACTCAAAAGTTTCTGCAGCAAAGGAAATTGTCATTAAAAAAAGACCTATGAAATAGAAGAAAATAGTTACAAATGTTATGACTGACGAGGGATTAATATCCAAAATATATAAACATCTTATACAACTATCCACAAAACAAATAACCCAATCAAAAGATGGGCAGAAGACATGAATAGACATTTTTCCAAGAAAATGTATGGATGAATATCAGACACATGAAAAGATGCTCAACATCACTAAATACTAGATAAATGCAAATCAAAACAACAATGAAATATCGCTTCACACCTGTCAGAATGGTTATCATCAAAATGTCTATAAATAACAAATGCTGACAAGGATGTAGAGAAGAGACCCTCATACAGAGTTGGTGGGAATGTAAATTGGTGTAGCCACTGTGGAAAAAGAACATGCAGGTTCCTCAAAGAACTAAAAACAGAGCTACCGTATGATCCAGAAATTCAACTTCTGGATATATACATATATTTAAAAAAAAAAGGACTAATTCACAAAGGCACATGCATCCCAGTGTTCACAGCAGTATTATTTATAAAGCCAAGAAATGGAAGCAGCCAGGTATTCATCAACAAACCAATGGATGAAGAAGATTTGGTGTATGTAAACAGGGGAATATTAACCTGAAAAAAGAATGAAATACTGCGATTTGCAGCAATGTGGACAGGCAATACTATGCTTGTTGAAATAAGGCAGACAGTGAATGACAGATTCTGTATAATATCACCTATATGTGGAATCTAAAAAATGAAAAGTGAATATGTATCAATTCAATCACTCAGTTGTGACTGGCTCTGCAACCCCATGGACTGCAGCATGCCCATCTTCTCTGTCTTTCACCATCTCCTGGAGTTTGCTCAAACTCATATCCGTCAAGTCAGTGATGCCATTCAACCATCTCATCCTCTTCCGTACCCTTCTCCTCCTGCCTTCGATCTTTCCCAGCCTCAGGGTCTTTTCCAGTGAGTCAGTTCTTCGCATCATGTGGCCAAAGTATTGGAGTTTCAGCTTCAGCATCAGTCCTTCCAATGAATATTCAGGATTGATTTTCTTTAGGAAGGACTGGTTGGATCTCCTTGCAGTCCAAGGGACTCTCAAGAGTCTTCTCCAGCACCACAGTTTGAAAGCATCAATTCTTCGGTGCTCAGCTTTCTTTATAGTCCAGCTCTCACATCCATCCATGACTACTGGAAAAACCATAGCTCTGACTGTATGGACATTTGTCGACAAAGTAATGTCTCAGCTTTTGAATATGCTGCTAGGGTTGTTATAGCTTTTCTTCCAAGAAGCAAGTGTCTTTTAATTTCATGGCTGCAGTCACTGTCCACAGTGATTTTGGAGACCAGAAAAATAAAGTCTCTCACTGTTTCCATTGTTTCCCCATCTATTTGCCATGAAGTGATAGGACCAGAAGCCATGATCTTACTTTTCTGAATGTGGAGCTTTAAGCCAGCTTTTTCACTCTGCTCTTTCACTTTCATCCAGAGACTCTTCAGTTCTTTGCTTTCTGCCATAAGGGTGGTATCATCTGCATATCTGAGGTTATTGATATTTCTCCCGGCAATCTTGATTCCACCTTGTGCTTCATCCAGCTCAGCATTTCACATGTTGTGCCCTGCATTTAAGCTAAAGAAGCAAGGTGACAATACACAGCTTTGATGTATTCCTTTCCCTATTCAGAACCAGTCTACTGTCCCAAGTCTGGTTCTTATTGTTGCTTCTTGACCTGCATATGGATTTCTCAGGCAGCACGTCATGTAGTCTGGTATTTCTATCTCTTTAAGAATTTTCCACAGTTTGTCATGATCCATACAGTCAAAGGCTTTGGTATAGTCAATAAAGCAGAAGTAGATGTTTTTCTGAAACTCTCTTGCTTTTTTGATGATCCAATAGGTGTTGGCAATTTGACCTCTGGTTCCTCTGCCCTTTCTAAAACCAGCTTGAACATCTGGAAGTTCACAATTCACATACTGGTGGAGCGTGGCTTGGAGAATTTTGAGCATTACTTTACTAGCATGTGAGATGAGTGCAATTGTGCAGTAGTTTGAACATTCTTTGGCATTGCCTTTCTTTGGGATTGGAATGAAAATTGACCTTTTCCAGTCCCGTGGCCACTGCTGAGTTTTCCAAATTTGCTGGCATATTGAGTGCAGCACTTTCACAGCATCATCTTTCCGGATTTGAAATAGCTCGACTGGAATTCCATCACCTCCGCTAGCTTTGTTCATAGTGATGCTTCCGAAGGCCCATTTGACTTCACTTTCCAGGATGTCTGGCTCTAGGTGAGTGGTCACACCATCATGGTTATCTGGCTCGTGAAGATCTTTTTTATATAGTTCTTATGTGTATTAGCAAAATAGAAACAGACTTACAGATATAGAAATAAAACTGCTGGTTACCAGTGAGGAGAGCTAAAGGGTACGGAGTTTCTTTTTGAGGTGATGAAATGTGCTGCTGTATTGATCGTGTATATCTGTGAATAAAATAAAAAACATTGAATTTTCTATTCTAAATGGGAGAATTGGATTGTATATGAATTATATCTCAATAAAGCTCTTTTCTAAAAAGAACAGACATGCCAGGTTCTTGGGAAATGATCTGGCTTGCTTGGTAAAATTAGACCCTTTCCCATACCTTGCCTTATTTATTCATCTCTTCCATCTGCCTGTTCCTGAGTAATTTCCTCTTATAATAAACTGGTAAATCTAGTTAGTAAAACGTATCTCTGAGTTTGGTGAGCCTCTCTACCACAGTAATTGGACCATAGGAAGGGCTGTGGGAACCTGACTAGCCAGTTAGTTGGTCAGAAGCACGGGGGGCAGAACCCTGTGATATGGGTCTGAAATGGAGGAGATGAGCCACATAGCACTGTGGGATTGGTGCTGTCTCTGGGTGGACAGTGCCAGAATTGTTCACTGCTTGGCGGTGTTAGGAAAGATACACATAGGGTCCGTGTGTTAGGGATCGCAGTTTATGTCAGGAAGGTGTTTATGATCTGCACTGTAGAACAAGGGCTCTGTGGTAGCAAATAATTGACGGAAGAAAAGCCAGCCAGACTGGAGTAATGCAAAATGTTTGGCGTCACCTTGACTTTATATGCCCATTGTTTCTCTGCCCACTAAAGACAAATCATTGGTTAAATTAGACTTACCCCGTTTTGTTTTGTGTTTTTAAATACCAAGGCTTTTCACCTTGATACTAAATTCCGTATGATATTTTCATTAAGAATGGCACACAGCTGAGATATGATTTTGACATTCTGCTTGTCAATTTTTTTGTCCTTTCTTGAGATGTGCTGTTGCTAGGGCTAGAACTCATGACCTTACAATTGAGGCATTGTAGATATGTTTTTTTAAATAGTTTAAGACTTGTAAGAAGTTTCAAAAATAGTACAAATAGTACACAGAGTTCCTGTTTAGCCTTTACCCAGCTTCTCTCAAGGATAATATCTTACAAAACCTTAATATATATAAGGAAATTGACATCGGTGTGATATTAACTCAAAGACAGACTATTTTTTGGATTTCTTCATTTTTTTTTAAACATCTTCTCTCTCTCTCTCTCTCTCTCTCTCTCTCTCTCTCTCTCTCTCTTTATTTATTTATTTTTTTGGTAGTGGTGGAATGGGGGAGAATTGGGGACAGTTCTAAGAAATTTGGGCTTTCCAAGTTGTGTTAGGGGTAAAGAACCCGCCTGCCAATGCAGGAGACGTGAGAGATGCAGGTTCGATCCCTGGGTCAGGAAGATTCCCTGCAGGAGGGCATGGCAACCCACTCCAGTATTCTTGCCTGGAAAATCCCATTTCAGAGGAGCCTGGTAGGCTACAGTCTAAAGGCTCACAAAGAGTCAGACATGACTGAAGTAACTTAGCACGCACTAAGAAGTTTTATTACATATATGGATTTATATAACCTCCCCACACAATCAGGGTCCAGACCTGTTTCATCACCACAAAGGAATCACCTCACGTTACTCCTCTACATCCTGTATAGCCACACGCCTCCCTAACCCTTAACCCCGGCAACTCTGTGATGGTGTCATTTTGGGAATATTTTAGAAAAGGAATCTTACAGTCTGTAACTTTTTGAGATTGAGCCCTTCCCCAACAGTAACGCCCATCATCAATGGTTTCATGTTTTAATCATATGTTCCTATTTATTGCTGAATAGGATGAGTAGTATCTGTCAAGCTGGGGTTTTTTTGATTTGTTCGTTTTTGTTAGGACCAAACTCAGAAAGACCACGTCGGTAGCTGAGTAGATTCCAGAACTGGGAGCAGCTGTGCTGAGCCTGGGGGAAGGGGGATGGGCAGCAGGGCAGACTCTTGGGTAGAAGTTCAGTTCAGTTCAGTTCAGTCGCTCAGTCGTGTCCGACTCTTTGCAACCCCATGAATCGCAGCACGCCAGGCCTCCCTGTTCATCACCATCTCCCAGAGTTCACTCAGACTCACATTCATCGAGTCCGTGATGCCATGCAGCCATCTCATCCTCTGTCGTCCCCTTCTCCTCCTGCCCCCAACCCCTCCCAGTATCAGAGTTTTTTCCAATGAGTCAGCTCTTCCCTTGAGGTGGCCAAAGTACTGGAGTTTCAGCTGTAGCATCATTCCTTCCAAAGAACACCCAGGACTGATCTCCTTCAGATTGGACTGGTTGGATCTCCTTGTAGTCCAAGGGACTCTCAAGAGTCTTCTCCAACACCACAGTTCAAAAGTATCAATTCTTTGGTGCTCAGCTTTCTTCACAGTCCAACTGTCACATCCATACATGACTACTGGAAAAACCATAGCCTTGACTAGATGGACCTTAGTCGGCAAAGTAATGTCTCTGCTTTTGAATATACTGTCTAGGTTGGTCATAACTTTTCTTCCAAGGAGTAAGCGTCTTCTAATTTCATGGCTGCAGTCACCATCTACAGTGATTTTGGAGCCCCAAAAATAAAGTCTGACACTGTTTCCACTGTTTGCCCATCTATTTCCCAAGAAGTGATGGGACCGGATGCCATGATCTTTGTTTTCTGAATGTTGAGCTTTAAGCCAACTTTTTCACTCTCCTCTTTCACTTTCATCAAGAGGCTTTTGAGTTCCTCTTCACTTCCTGCCATAAGGATGGTGTCATCTGCATATCTGAGGTTATTGATATTTCTCCCGACAATCTTGATTCCAGCTTGTGTTTCTTCCAGTCCAGCGTTTCTCATGATGTACTCTGCATAGAAGTTAAATAAGCAGGGTGACAATATACAGCCTTGAGGTACTCCTTTTCCTATTTGGAACCAGTCTGTTGTTCCATGTCCAGTTCTAACTGTTGTTTCCTGACCTGCATACGGATTTCTCAAGAGGCAGATTAGGTGGTCTGGTATTCCCATCTCTTTCAGAATTTTCCACTGTTTGTGGTGATCCACACAGTCAAAGGCTTTGGCATAGTCAATAAAGCAGAAATAGATGTTTCTCTGGAACTCTCTTGCTTTTTCCATGATCCAGCGGATGTTGGCAATTTGATCTCTGGTTCCTCTGCCTTTTCTAAAACCAGCTTGGGTAGAAAGCATAAGGGAATCCCGATCAAAGGTAGAAGCTATTCTGTATGCCCAGACCAGGAGAGTGAGTGCGGTACAGAGATGCGCCAAGGTTCAAAGTCAAGGTCAGAAAGGAAGATAAGGGGGAATGGGGCAGGATGTGGGGATGAGGGGAGGGTGGTAACCTAAAATCTTCTCTTCCTGTCCCTAGCTAACCCCAGGGCCTCAAGCCCACTGTTCTCCCTGAGTCTCCTGATACTGTTTCTGCCTTGCGGTATCTTGGGTTCATATCAGGCCCAGAATAGAAATGAAGATAAGTGATAAGGGTGTGAATACCCTCAGGGGTAAGAGCTTTGGGCTTTTTTTTTTTTTTTCCAAAGTAAAGGAAATTTTTGTCATTTGACCTCACAGGTGGCACAGCAGTGTTTCCACATCCCTGCACTGAGGCATCTGAGGTGATTCCAAAGTCTTTTAAAGTCAAGGAAGAGGAAGAAAGTGGAAACTGGGTTTTTTAATTCCAAGTTTGTAATTAGAACCAACAAACCCATATTTGAGTAGTTAAATCTCTTTACTTAGTCCAGATCTGATTGTAAAGTAATAGAAGAAATGGAGCTTGCAACAGTTAAAATAAAAGGCACATTTGTGGAGTCATCATTTGATCTTATGGTAAGTAAATCCTGCAGATATCAATGAGGTGGGGTCCAACCATTGGACAGCTGCTCCTATTAAATGCTGTCTCAGAAAATGCTTCGTTGGTTATTTGCCCCTCACTTTCAAGTTTTGGAATTTAGCAGTGTGTGGGCCCACATTTCTGTTCCTTGCAAAAGATGGCAGAGATCTTTTGGATTTACACTAACAACAGAGCCCTTGTCGTTCAACAGGCCTCATTGTTTTGGACACCACCGGCCAAGCTTTCTGCAGCAGAGCTCTTTGCTCACTTATATAGAGTTCAATAATCAAGAGTCAAGTTTGCCAGTTAAAAGGTTCTTCTAAAAGGACATGCTTGGGCCTGAAGTTCCATGACACAGAAGGTCTCTCTACTTGATGGACATGATGCAAAGTTAGAACACTGGAAGGAAGTTGAGTCGTGTGAATGAGCTGTGAGGCACCGTGAGGCCCAGCCCTAGCCGGCCCTATGTGTGTGTGTGCTTAGTCCCTCAGTGGTGTCTGGCTCTTTGTGGCTTTCTGGACTGCAGCCCGCCAGGCTCCTCTGTCAATGGAATTCTCCAGGTAAGAATACTTGAGTGGGTTGCCATCCCCTACTCCAGGGCATCCTCCTGACCCAGGGGTTGACTTCCTGCCTCTTGCGTCTCCTTTACCTCCTGCATTGGTAAGCATTGTCTTTACCACTAGTGCTGCCTGGGAAATCCGTAATTACATGTAACCTCTTCTGCAGAGCTTAAGACATTTTCACATTTGATCATATTACTGAAAAGAAAAACAGACTGGGCTGCTAAGTCTGTTTTATTACTAAACAAACAGTGGTAGTACTGACACAGTAGGCCCCTAATATTAGCATGTGAACCTGTGCCTTCAGAACCTAGCAAGTTTACTTTATGGAATTCTAGTCCTGATACCAAACTGACTTTAAGACCATCAAATTTGGGCTAAGTTTTTCATCTGGAAAATGAGTAGTTTGACTCTATATCTCATGTCCTTTCCACCTCTATATCCTCCTAGACCTTGTATCTTGGTGGCCTTGAATGTGACTGATTAGTGTAAAGGGAAAAGCCCCAAGTTGCCATGACTTGCAGAGTTGAGTGCGTGCATTCATATTGTTTCTGTGAGCTAGAGGAAGACAGTGTTAGCTTGTCTTTCCAAATGGTAAAACCCAGATAATAATAGTGGTGAACACTTGCATAGGTTTTATTGTTGCTGTTGAGTCAATAAGTCCCGTCCAACTTTTTGTGACCCCATGGACTACAGCACCCCAGGCTTCCCTGTCCTTCGCCATCTCCCAGTAGTTGTTGGGAGCTTGCTCAAACTCATGTCCATTGAATCAGTGATGCCATCCAAACATCTCATCCTCTGTCACCTCCTTCTCTTCCTGCCTTCAACCTTTCCCAGCATCAGGGTCTTTTCAAATGATCAGTTCTTCATATCAAGTGGCCAAAGTATTGGAGCTTCAGCATCAGTCCTTCCACTGAATATTCAGGGTTGATTTCCTTTAGGACTGACTGGTTTGATCTCCTTACTGTCCAAGGGACTCTCAAGAGTCTTCTCTAGCACCACAGTTCTAAAGCATCAATTCTTTGGTGCTCAGCTCTTTTATGGTTCAACTCTCATGTCCAAACTTGACTACTGGAAAAACCATAACTTTGACTAAACAAAACTTTTGTTGGCAAAGCAGTGTCTCTGCTTTTTAATATACTGTCTATGTTTCTCATAGATTTTCTTCCAAGAAGCAAGTATCTTTTAATTTCATGGCTGCAGTCACCATCTGCAGTGATTTTGAAGCCCAAGAAAATTAAATCTGTCACTGTTTCCACTGTCTCCCCATCTATCTGCCATAAAGTGATGGTACCAGTACGGTATCCAAAATGACACACGGTCTTTAGTAAGACTCGTCAAATATTCTAAATGTACCAAAGTAGAATAATCATTGGGTCACCTCTTACATGGTAATAATAGGGACAAAATGTCTGCTACTTTGACTACGGGTCTATCCAATTAATCAGAGAGGTTCCAGTGTACCGATTATTCACAGTAGACCGATCTTCAGTACGTCGGGAGGTAACTCACCTTGGTGGTGAAGAGTCTTTAGGCCCAGGAGTTGGAGTCAGTCTTTACTGACTGAGTCATTCCTAGGCTTAAAAAAAAAAAATCCTAACCTAGACAATGCACTTCACACACTTTTGGGTCCTAAGATGATAGAGGGAAAATAAGTCACTATGGGACAGAGAAAACCACTTTTACGTTTGAGGCAGAATCCATGGAATCCACATTCATGGTGTCCAGACCCTTTCTTACAATTTGCACAGTGATGATATGTTGCTGTTCAGTAGCTAAGTTGTGTCTGACTCTTTGCGACTCCATGGACTGCAGCACTCCAGGCTTCCTGTCCTTTACCATCTCCCAGAGTTTGCTCAAATTCATGTCCATTGGGTCGGTGATGTCATCACCCATTACATTTCCTCTAATTGCTCTCTGCTTGAAATGGATGGCAATAAGTCTCGGTAGGGCATATTGGTAAAAGATTCCCTGAGTTTCCTGTGTAAATGCTCCCAGTGCCCCTAGGCTTCCTGACCCTGCATATGAATCATGGGCTTCTTCTAGGTAGAATCAAAATCCTTGGGCTCAGAGTTCTTAATCCTAGATCTGACTGCCCTTCACTAGAGGTTCCTGCCAGTGCAGCCTTTTTTGGCTCACCTGACCTCCAGGACTCTACACCCCATGGCCCTGAAATGCTGTGCTTTATCAGACTCACCCCCTTGCTCACCCAACTACCAGTCCCCCTCCTGGGTCCCCTATTCACCCCAGGTCCCATTCTCACCTTGGATATAGATCATCAATAGTGGTTAAAACTCCTGTAATCACATTGGCCAGACACAAAGGCAGGCGGTCAAAAAAAGCAGAAAGTGTAGAAGAGCCCATAATTTGTTAGAAATGCTCATGTGTTCTAGATTGATAAGGAGTAATTATGTAAAAATGTATTCCTGAATTCCTCATCTCCTTTTGAACTGGTGTCATGGAGACTAACGGATCTCTCTGGTCGAAGCCTAGTGCTCATCCACAGATCCACCCTAGGAGGTGGCTGTTTCTCTTCACACTATTTCTGAAGCCCTCAAGCTCTGCCAGCCACTCCCTCACTTTCTTGGTGTCCTATGGTGAATATATCTTCCCTTCCTCATCAGACCTCCCCTCTCTCTCTCT
>SJYC01093849.1:0-14700 GCA_006408675.1 Madoqua kirkii | reverse complement strand
GTCTTTTGGACTCTGTGGGAGAAGACAAGGGTGAGATGATTTGAGAGAATAACATTGAAACATGTATATTATTATAT
Source organism: Madoqua kirkii (assembly GCA_006408675.1). Classification (NCBI taxonomy): domain Eukaryota; kingdom Metazoa; phylum Chordata; class Mammalia; order Artiodactyla; family Bovidae; genus Madoqua; species Madoqua kirkii. The sequence goes on along the minus strand of SJYC01093849.1, from coordinate 14,623 downwards.
GTGAAACAGATTGCCAGTCCAAGTTTGATGCATGAGACAGGGTGCTCAGGGCTGGTGCCCTGGGATGACCCTGAGGGATGGGGATGAGAAGGGAGATGGGAGAGGGGTTCAGAATGGGGAACATATGTACACCCATGGCTGATACATGTCAATGTATGGCAAAAACCACTACAATATTGTATACTAATTAGCCCCCAGTTAAAATAAATAAATTTTTTAAGTGGAATAAAAAAAGAGAAAGTACATATGTGGCAACAAAGACCCAAAGAGGCCAAAAAAATAAAATAAATGAAATTTAAAATGGAGATGCATACATTTTCTTGATAAGATAAATCATTCTCCTTCTCTTCACCTTTTTTTTTTTTTTTTTGCCTTTTGTTATGGTGGGGATGGGAAGTGAGTGGAAGGAAGGATTCAGAACAATTATTGGAACGTCGGGAAGAGCATCCACCATCCTTCAGCTCCCAGATTCATTGCTAACAGAAGTGGCCCTGGATTTTGTTTGCCTGCTCCTCAGGGCTAGGACAGGGACAGAATACCATGTGGAAGCCAGCTGGGGGGTCCCTGCCACCCTGTGTAGGAAAATAAACCACAAATTAACAGCAAGAGATGTGCATTCAAGGAAAGAGATTCTTAGAATAGTTCCCAGTCCTTTGAATCCAGAAGATGTCATCTGGGCTGATCTCCACAGGAGAAAACATGTGATTCTCCACATTCTGAGGGCTTTACCAAAGCTTACTTATCAACCATGCACATGTCCAAAGGCTTTTTAAAAAGTCTATAAACCCCTTAAACAGCAAATCAAGGGTAGCATCCACACTGACTGGTAACTTCATCCTTCTAACCCACTGGACACTATATGATGCAACTTACAAATATTTGTAGCTTAAAGAATGGGCTGATCTCCTTCAGCAAGGTGCAGGTGCCAAGGACCTGGCCATATGTGTGAGCCTGTGTTTATTGTTTCTTCTCTCTGTGCCAAGTGTCTGTCACTCCAGGGCAGAGGGCCCACAGAGTCTGGAAAGTATGTCCTACAACCCTCTAATCTTATACCGTCTTTTCCAAGTATTGGCCAAGGAGATTTTAAAAGCAACTCAGTGGAGAGGTGATATAAACTCAACTTTCAAGGAGATGGCCACAGTGAGCATTGGCTTGGAAGTGGCAGACAGCACGAAACAGTCTCGATGTCACACTGTGTAGACCAGTTCCTACAAAGCCCCACTCACATCCAGTTCACCCCATCCAGTCAGAGGACTGCTGCAGCCTCTCCCTCATATGCTAAATAATGTAACCTCAACTAATTCTCTGCTCACTTATTTCAGAAAAGTAAAAACATGAAAGCAGCCACATTTGTGAAGAACAGTGCACATAGGTAGCTTATTGGTGGGCATCTTGTGTCAGGCACACTACTCTAAATGCTTTACACATGTTAGCTCTCATTTATTTCAACCTGATAAAGTAGGAACTACTGCTATTTCCACTTGGGGATAATGAAACTGCGACAAAGTGGTTGAGCAACAGTAACCAAGATGAAACAGCTAGTCATCAGGGGCTACCTCCGCCATGCAAAGCCACACAAAGCCAACTGTAGAGTCTAAATACTCAGTCGCTTCACTAAACCACCTTTTCTGGTGAAAAACATCTACTTCTGCTTTATTGACTATGCCAAAGCCTTTGACTGTGTAAATCACAACAAACTGCAGGAAATTCTTCAACAGATGGGAATACTAGACCACCTCACCTGCCTCCTGAGAAATCTGAATACAGGTCAAGAAGCAACAGTTAGAACTGGACATGGAACAACAGACTTGTTCCAAATCAGGAAAGTAGTACATCGAGGCTGTGTATATTGCCACCCTGCTTATTTAAATTAAATGCAGAGTACATCATGCAATATGCCGGGCTGGTTGAAGCACAAGCTGGAATCATGATTGCCAGGAGAAATTTCAATAACCTCAGAAATGCAGATGACACCACCCTTACGGCAGAAAGTGAAGAAGAACTGAAGAGCCTCTTGATGAAAGCAAAAGAGGAGAGTGAAAAAGTTAACTTAAAACTCAACATTCAGAAAACTAAGATCATGGCATCTGGTTCCATCACTTCATGGCAAATAGATGGGGAAACAATGGAAATAGTAACAGACTTTATTTTGGGGGGCTCCAAAATCACTGCAAGTGTTTACTGTGGCCATGAAATTAAAAGACATTTGCTCTGTGGAAGAAAATCTATGACCAACCCAGACAGCATACTGAAAAGCAGAGACATTGCTTTGCCAAAAAAAGTCCATCTAGTCAAAGTTACTGTTTTTCCAGTAGTCATGTACAGATGTGAGAGATGGACTATAAAGAAAGCTAACACCAAATAACTGATACTTTTGAACTGTGATGTTGGAGAAGACTCTTGAGAGTCCCTTAAACTGCAAGGAGATCCGGTGAGTCCATCCTAAAGGAAATCAGTCCTGACTATTCATTGGAAGGACTGGTGCTGAAGCTCAAACTCCAATGGTTTGGCCACCTGATGGAAGAACTGACTTACTGGAACAGACCCTAATGCTGGTAAAGATTGAAGCAAGAGAAGGGGACGACAGAGGATGAGATGGTCGGATGGCATCACCAACTCAATGGACATGAATTTTATCAAGCTCTGGGAGTTGGTGATAGACAGGGAAGCCTGTGTGCTGTGGTCCATGGGGTCACAAAGAGTTGGACATGACTGAGCAACTGAACTGAGGACCTCCAAAACAAAGTTGTTTAGAAGTGATAAGGGTGGACATTCTTGCCTTTCTATTGATCTTACTGGAAAAGCAATTCAGTCTTTCATTCTTAAGCATGATGTTGGTTGCAAGTTTTTTTCTTTCTTTTTTTTTACAGATGCCCACTTATCAGATTGAGAATGCTTTCTTTGTACCTAGTTTGCTAAAAAATTTTCTAATCATAAATGGGTATTACATTTTATCAAATACTCTTCTACATCTATTGAAATGATCATGTGGGGGTTTCTTTAGTCATTTATGTGGTTTATACATTTACAAAAGTTAAACCAACATTGCATTCCTAGGATAATCCATATATATGTGCTGTGTGTCCAACTCTTTGCAACCTATGAACTGTAGCCCGCCAGGCTGCTCTGTCCATGGGATTCTCCAGACAAGAATACTGGAGTGGGTTGCCATGCCCTTCTCCAGGGGATCTTCCCAAACCAGGGCTACACAGTACATAGGGTTGCAAAGAATCAGACACAAGTGAAGCACACATCTATCTATTAATACATAATATGTATTTTATCAGTGTTCAGTCAGACTCAGTCATGTACAATTCTTTGCAACCTCATGGACTATAGCCCACCAGGCTCCTATGTCCATGGAATTTCTCAGGCAAGAGTACGGAGTGGTTTGCCATTTCCTCTTCATTAATCTTCCCAACCCAGTCACTTACATAGGCAAGCAAATTCTTTATCACTAGCGCCAACTGGGAAGCCATAATGTGTATTATATGTAAATTTAGTCGCTAAGTCTTCTTAAGAAGTTTGAGTTTATATTCATGAAGGATATTAATTTTCTTTTAATGTATCTGGTTTTAGTATGACAGTAATGATACATTGTAAAATGCTTCTTCCTTTTTTATTTCTCGAAGAATTTGCATAGATCTAGCATTATTTGCTCCTTAAATATTTGATAAGATTCATCAGTTTAGCAATTGGGGCCTGGAGTTTTCTTTATGGACAGTTTTTAAGCTACAAATTTAATTATTTTAATCATTGAGAACTAGCCATGTATATCTGCCTCTCTTAAATGAGTCTTAGGAGCTTGATACATCTTTCAAGGAATTTGTCCATTTCATCTAAGTTTTCAAATGGATCAGAGTTAAAGTTGTTAATAATTTTTACTTATTTTCCTTTTGATGACTATGGGGTTTTCTTCATGATAGGTCTACTTGTTTATTCATGTATTCATTTTCGGCTGTGCTGGGTCTTTGTTGCAGCGTGGGCTTTTATCTCTAGTGGAGAGTGGGGGCTGCTCTCCAGGTTCAGAGCACAGGTCTGTCCCTGCAGCAGCCTCCCAAGGGGAGGCACTGGCTCTCAGACGCACAGGCCTCCATAGCTGTGGCACGCAGGCTTGGTTGCTCTGCAGCACATGGGATTAAATGGACCAGAGAACTCTTCCCACACCAAGGAAGTCTCCTGAATTGGCAGGTGGATTCTTTACCACTAAACTGCCAGAGAAATCCTTCTCTTTCATTCTTGACATTGATCTTCTTCTCCTTCCCCCTCTCACTTTCTCTCACGTGCATTTTGCTTGAACTACACAATAGAGAACTATGAGAATAGAACTTCTCAAACTTGAAACAGTTAACATTTTGGGCTAAAAAATTCTTTGTTGTGGGGGATTGTCCTATGAATAGAGGATATTAGCAGCATCATTTAACCTTTACTCATTACATACCTGTAGCATTACATCCTCTCCATTTGTGTCAATCAAAACTATCTCCAGATATGGACAGATGTCCCCTGGGATGGGTGGAATCACCTTTTCTTAAGAACTACTGTTCAAAGATTCATAGACTTTTGTCTTGTTGACTTTTTAAAAATATATCTTTTTTTAAAATTTATTCGTTTATGCTCTTATCTTTATGATTACCTTCCTAAAATTTGGGGCTTCCCTGGTCGGTTTTCCCTTGTGGCTCAGCTGATAAGAAATTCACCTGCAATGTGGGAGACTTGGGTTCAACCTGGGTTGGGAAGATCCCCTTGAGAAGCAAAAGGCTACCCACTCCAATGGAGTCACAGAGTTGGACACAACTAAGTGGCTTTCACACACACATGCACACACACACACACATGCACGCACACACACACACACACACACACACACACACAGACGTTCCTGGTAGCTCAGCTGGTAAAGACTCCCACCTGCAATGCAGGAGATTCCAGTTCAATTCCTGGGTCAGGAAGACCCTTTTTATTTACTCTAGGTTTAACTTCTGTGGCTTCATTAATTTAAAATCTTTCTTTTTTTAATATAATAAAAGCATTCAATGCTGTGCACTTTTCTCTTGGCATGTATTTGGCTGTATCCCATTGATTTTACACATTACGTTTTCGTTTGCATACAGCTGACATGTTATTTTGTAATTTGCTTTTAAATGTCTCCTTTAACCCTGAGTGTCTTAGCAACAAACTGCCCCACACTAGGTGTCTTGTAAACAACAGAAATTTATTCCTCAGTTATGGAGCTAGAAGTCTGAGATCACGTGGCCAGCAGAGTTGGTCCTGATGGAGTTCCCCTTCCTTCCAGACTGCACACTGTCAACTTAGTGCTGCATCCACACATAGCTGAAGGGGGTAAGAAGCTCTCTGAGGCCACTTTTCTTAGGGCACCAATCCTATGTATAAGGGCCCCATTAATCAGTCACCACCTAATCAGCACCTAATCACCTCCCAAAGGCTTCACCTCCTAACTACACCTGGGACATTAGGTTTTCAACACATGACTCTCAGAGGGACACAAACATTCAAACCATAGCACAGAGGTTATTTAGAAGTGAAAGTGAAAGTGTTGGTCGCTCAGTCATTTCTGACTCTTTGCAACCCCATGGACTATAGCTTGCCAGGTTCCTCTGTCCAAGGGATTCTCCAGGCAAGATTACTGAAATGGATTGGCCATTCCCTCCTCCATCAACCCATGGATTGAACCTGGGTCCCTTACATTGCAGGCAGATCCTTTACCATCTGAGCCTCCAAGGAAGCCCACTGTGTGTTCTTTAATTTTTAAATATTTGAGAACATTCTCAGATATCTTCCTATTGTTGAATTCTAGTTTAAATTCATTGTGGCAGACATAATTTTTATTATTTAATTTTTTTTTAAGTTACTGGGGAACTCCCCAGTGGCCTAGTGATTAGGATTCTGGTCTTTCATTGCCACAGTCTGGGTTCAGTCCCTAGCTGGGGAACCGAGATACTGTAAAAAACAAAAAAGTTACTGAGAATTTTTTTTAAATCCCAGAACATGGTCTATTTTAGTGAGTGTTTCATAAGCACTAGAAAGAACTGTGCATCCTGCAGATGTTGGTCAAGTGTTCCAGAAATGTCAGGTCAACCTGGATGTGTTCCTAATCTCCTACGGTGCTATCAATTTTTTATTTGTGCTATTCACTAACAAGTAGGAATTATTATAATTTCTGTACACTGTAGACTTATCATTTCCCCTCGTGGTTCTATCCCTTTTTGTTTCATGTGTCTTAAATGTTTGTTATTATACGCATATATGTTGAGAATGCATCATCTTGAACTTAGCTCATTGATAATTCTGAACTTTATCCTTAATAATATTCCTTGCTCTGAAGTTTCTTTTGTTAGATATTAACATAGCCACTTAGGTTTTCTATGATTAGTTTTGCATTTTATAGCCTTTTCCCATCTTTTTACTTTTCAACTATCTGTGCCTTTATGTTTTAACGGAGTTTTACGAACAACATATAATTCCTCAGATTGTCTAATTTACATGAAACTATTTTTAAGCTTACTAGTGCTTTCTTCTATCATCTTCAATCTCTTGTAAAGACTATCCAGCGGATGCTTTATTTTATACACTAATGTTTCAGTTCTATGACTTCAGTTTGGTTATTTTCAACATTTTCTACTTCTTTCTGGCATTCTCTATTCACTTGAGCATATTTTCCTTTATAGTGTCGAATACACTTAAAAAGCTGTTTTAAAATCTTTGGTAATTTCACTATATGGGTTATCTCTGAGTTTGTCTCCATTGATTGCCTTTTATTTGAACAGTGGTTACAAGTTCTTGTTTCTTCACATTCCTGGTAATTTCAGATTATATCGTGGACATTGCTAATGATATGGTGTACAGGTTTTGGTTTCTCTTATGTCCCCCTTTAGAATATTGAATTTTTTATCAGACAATTTTCTTGACAGAACTTTGACAATAAACTCTTTGTGTGTTGCCTGAAGCAATAGAAACCTAGCTTATTTCTTCTAGCCTTAATTGGGCTGCTTGGAGAATTCCCCATACCTATGTAGTTCAAGAATCAGACATTTAACCAAAACTGGCATGCAGAATACAGTCTCATCCATGGCTCTCTCCTTTCTGAGACCTGCTTTTCAATTTCTAGCTTCTGTGGTACCCCTGAAACTTGTCCTCTGATTATTCAAGCTTCTAGGACTATGAATTTTCTGGCCAAGTTTTAGCCACCCCATCTGGCATAAATTGGGGTTTGCTTTCAGGTAAACAAATTGAGAAAAATGAGAAACTTATTCCATGCCACGTCTTCCTTCCAAGAGTGGGCTGCTGTCAAGTTTCCACCTGTTTTTGTTTGTTCTCCAGTGCCTTTAGGTAGTTGTCGAATTTTCTCCAGCGTTCACTGCTCTTTTTTGAAAGATATTTGGCCCAGTAAGAGCTATTCCTCCATTGCCAGAAACTAGAATTCCATTGCTCTGGCTTGTATTCTTTTAATATACAAATACAATGATTTATACTTGTCTATCATTGGCAATTTTTCTATTTATTCTCAAAGATAAATCAGACCTTTCAGGAGTCTTCTTAACTACTCAAAATGACAGTATGATCTCCAAATATAAATATTTTGCTTTGTTGTCTATATTCCAAGATATTTATTAATTCATGCAGTCTTTACAGAACTCTCTTATTCATCCATTTCTATTCAGAGAAGAATTAATTTATATTATTTGTTTCTTATCTCTAAACCCTTTATAAGATAAAACAGACTCTTCACTACAGCCTGACCAGATTTGGAAAATAGCTACTGTAAAACTTTGTCAGATGGCTTTTGAAATTTGAATGGACTATATCAACCAATTGTTTACACTTATGTCTTTTTATTTCTTTATCAATAATTTATCCACAACATATTTTTAAATGTTTTACTAGAGAGTCATCTTGCTCATATGTTATTTTAAGAGTTTAATAGTCCAAACTTTAATTAATTATAACTTCATATCAGCTTTCTTATCATAGAAATGTGATATAACTTTAAATTCTTGGATTCTTTCTGGATTTTTTAGCTAATATTACATTTGTGATTTTCTAGTCTTAGCACACGGAAATCATAACAAGTCAAAATTTACATTTTGGCTATACATACCTGATTTTATACTTCAGTGGCTTTAAGAATGCCATCTAATTAAATGGTCAACACCGAAATCAGATTGATTATATTCTATGCAGCCAAAGATGGAGAAGCTCTATACAGTCAACAAAAACAAAACCAGGAGCTGACTGTGGCTCATATCATGAACTCCTTATTAACAAATTCAGACTGAAACTGAAGAAAGTAGGGAAAACTGCTAGACCACAAATACAAAAGAAAACTCATAGTTTGTCTATCAGTAATTCTTGTAAGTAAAATGCTGCAAGTGAAAAAATTTAGTAACCAGTTTGCAATGCTTCAGGTGATTTTCCTTAAGGTGATCATCACAATTCAGTTTGCAGATGTGCTTCAAGTGTACTTCCCTTTTCATCACACAATATTAAGACATACATTTAGTAAAATTTATAACATTTACTGTTCAAAGGTATTTTTTAAAGAGAAACTGGCTTTTAAAAAAAACTACAGGTACATGGTAAAGAACACCATGTCTACTGGTAGTTTGCCTCATACTCAGGCAGAAACATTTATTTTCTGCTGCTCTGACACCATCACTAAAGATATCAACACAGCAAAAATAAATTTAACAACTTAGTACTATTATAACTTTTTTTCCTACTTTGCAGATCCTTCAAAAAGCTGAAAAATGTTTTATACTGTTGGCCACCATTTTGGGCGACACATTCCCCTAGATTTACTCTCACTCTATTATGACTTATTGCCATTCCCAACAGTACTACTGATGTCTGCTGCTGCTGCTGCGTCGCTTCAGTAGTGTCCGACTGTGCAACCCCACAGACGGCAGCCCACCAGGCTCTCCCGTCCCTGGGATTCTCCAGGCAAAAACACTGGAGTGGGTTGCCATTTCCTTCTCCAATGCATGAAAGTGAAAAGTGAAAGTGAAGTTGCTCAGTAGTGCTTGACTTTGAAAGGGAATCCTAAATATATAACATACATTTTTACCTAACAAAATAGAAAATGTAACTATAACAACCTTTTCTGGATGCCCCCTACATTAAACTACCTCAGACAACTCTGTTTCATAGGTTTGTCTCCTAACTTGCAGTCAGACTTATGAGCTGCCATTCATAATGATGATTCTTGTATCATGCTATCAACGGTCTTCTAAATCTGCTATGAACTTAGAAACCAGATTTATTAGAATTATGTATTAAAGGCTCCAAGTGAGGGATACATTGAAATGTACCCAGTACATTGGACATAGCTGATTTTCTTTCATCTACATCTATTGTGTGCAAGACAAGTTAACTAGCTAAACAGATGAATTCCAGACATTAAGATACTGTACTTGTGTTTAAAATGAAGGTTTATCTAGATAACTCGGAATCCACACAAAAAGAGGTTTGACAAATCAACAATTGAAGACCAGTGTTTTAAATAAACTTTTAAGATAATTGTAGATTCACATAAAGAAACAATAAAAGATAACCCTTTTATTATTTATCCACATTCTTCGAATCCATCAGTATCCACCAGGATATCAATAGTCAAGATGCTGAACATTTCCATTAACACAAAGATACTTCATGTGATCTTTTATAACCACATCCACCACTCTCCTTTATCCAACCTCACCCCTAAAACTTAAAAATCACTACTCTACTCCCCATTTCTATAATTCTGTCATTTCAAAATATTACACAAGTGGTAGCATACTTTTGAAATTAGACTTTTTTTCCCCACTCAGCATAATTCTCTGGGGATTCATCCAGAGAACTATGTTACCAATTTCATTCTTTCTTATTCCTGAGTGGAATTATGTGTGTCAAGAGTTTGGCTAAGCTATTCCAGAGGGTTAAAGCCCTGGCATCCATTTTGTTTGGTCAAGAGGCCTGAAGGTGCCTTGAACTGACACTAGCCTCTCGTGCAAGCACATGCCCCAAATAATCTGTGGATTCACAAGCAAATTTAAGTCCTGATACAACTGCTCCAATGGTCACTGTAATAAACAGTCTCCCCTGCTTCCCAGGGTTTTTCCCTTGTATACCGCTAAAATTAGACTCTTGCTCTTTTTGGTTTGTTTTGATCTGTCCAGCCTTAACCCAGAAACCCCCAAAGCACTCTACCTATAGACCCTAATAAAGCAAGTACCTTAGGTCCTGCTCCTTGCCTTACACCCTGCCTTAACCTTGACCTCTCCCCTTGTGGCCCCTCACCCTGCCTTAACCTTGACCTCTCCCCTTGTGGCCCCTCAAGACATACTATGTAGTTCCCTCCAAGATTTGAGAGTGATAAACTTCTCTTTCATTTTCCCTTGTGGTCTCTTTTTGAACCTTGGCTCATCCTCCAACAACACCCTAAGGGGCTCCACTTAACAAATGTTAATTTAACAAAGTCACAAGCACGTGTAATGAATGTACCACAATATATTTGGCCATATAACCAGTTAAAGACATTTGGACATTTCTATATTGTTACTATTGAGAATAAAGATGCTATGAATATTCATGTACAGGCTTTGATGTGAACGTAGATTTTCGTTTCTCTGGGGTTTAACTTTTTCTTTACACTCGAGTATAAATGCTGAATCATATGGTACCCTCATGCTTGCTTTAATAAGAAAGTGTAAAACTTCCAGAATGGCTATACCATTTTACATTCCCATCAGCAATGTACGAGTAATCCAGATTCTCTGTATCCTAATCAATACTTGGTGTTAGAATATTTTTCATTTTAATCATTCCAATAGGTAAATAGTTATACCTTTTGTAGTTTTATTTCAAACATGGCTAATGAGTGAACATCTTTCTTTTTTCTGATTTATCTGCATATCTTTTGTGATGTGCCCCTTCATGTCTTTTGTCCATGTTCTAATTGGATTGGTTGCTTGGCTTTTTACTATTTGACTTCCAGTTTATGTTCTAAATACTAGCAATTTATGAGATATGCAGTTTACAAATAACTTCTGCACTTTTTAGCTTCTTTTTACATCCTCTTAAGAGTGTCTCTGGCAGAGTAAGAGTTCTTAATTTTATTAAGTTTACTTCATCAATTTTTTCCTTTACAGGTCATGTTTTTGATATCAAGTATATGAACTCCTTGCCTAGTCAAATATTCTAGACTTTTTCCTATGTTTTCTTCTAGAAGGTTTATAGTTTTAAGTTCTTTGTTAAGTCTGTAATTTAAGTTCATTTTTATGATGCGTGAAATTTGGGTCAAAGTTTATTTTTTCGCCTATGGATATCCAGTCTTCCCTAGGGGCTCAGATGGTAAAGAGTCTGCCTGCAATGCGGGAGACTCAGGTTCGATCCCTGGGTCAGGAAGGTACCCCAGAGAAGGGAATGGCAATCCACTCCAGTATTCTTGCCTGGAAAATCCCATGGACAGAGGAGTCTGGCAGGCCCCAATCCATGGGGTCACAAAGAGTTGGACACAGCAGAGCAACTGACATACTCACATCCAGTTGCTCAAGCACCATTACTAAAAAGGCTCTCTTTTCATAGTGAACCATTTTTCCATTCAGTCAAAAATTAGTTCTCTTCTATATTGATCTATGTTTCTATCCCTCTACCAATATAAAACTCTTGATTATTGCTAGGTATTAATAATAGTTTGATGGACATGAACTTGGGCAAACTCCAGGAGATGGTGAGGGACAGAGAGGCCTACGTGCTATAATCCACAGCGTCACAAAGAGTCAGAAATGACTGGGTGACTGAACAAAAACAATAACAGAATGATTCCATCAATTTATTCTTGTTCAAAATTGTACTAGCTATGCTAGGGCCTAAGCCTTTCATTATACATTTTAGAATAAGCTTGACTACCTATAACAGAAAAACATACTAGGTTTTAAACAAGGATCCCATTAAACCTATATTACTCTGGAGACAGCTGACTTCTTTACTAAACATGAACATGAACATGGTAGATATCTTCAGTTTTTTTAGGTTTTCCTTAGTTTATTGTATCACCATTTAGTGATTTCCAGAATACAGATCCTGTATGTGTTTAGTTAAGATGAACAAAGCTAGTGGAGGTGATGGGATTCCAACTGAGCTATTTAAAATCCTAAAAGATGATTCTGCTAAAGAGCTGCACTCAATATGCCAGCAAACTTGGAAAACTCAGCAAAGGCCACAGGACTGGAAAAGGTCAGTTTTCACTCCAATCCCAAAAAGGGCAATGCCAAAGAATGGTCAAACTACCATACAATTGCACTCATTTCACATGCTAGTAAGGTAATGCTCAAAATCCTTCAAGCTAGGTTTCAACAGTGTATAAACCAAGAACTTCCAGCTGTACAAGCTGGATTTAGAAATGGCAGAGGAACCAGAGATCAAATTGCCAAAATCTGCATAATATAAGAGAATTCCAGAAAAAAACATCTATTTCTGCTTCACTGACTATGCTAAAGCCTTTGACTGTGTGGATCACAACAAACTGTAGAAAATTCTTAAAGAGCTGGGAATACCAAACCACCTTACCTGCCACCTGAGAAATCTGTATGCAGGTCAAGAAGCAACAATTAGACATGGAACATGTTCCAGACATGGAACAATGGACTGGTTCACAATTGAGAAAGGAGTCCATCAAGTATATCAAGGCTGTATATTGTCACCCTGTGAGATGGACCATAAAGAAGGCTGAGCGCTGAAGAATTGATGCTTTCGAATTGTGGTGCTTGAGAGGACTCTTGAGAGTCTCTTGGACTGCAAAGAGATAAAACTAGTCATTCCTAAAAGAAATCAATTCATTGGAAGGAATGATGCTGAAGCTCCAATACTTTGATCACCTGATGCAAAGAGCCAATTATTGGAAAAGACCTTGATACTGGGCAAGACTGAGGACAGGAGGAGAAGAGGACAACAGAGGATGAGATGGCTGGGTGGATTATCGACTCAATGGACATGAGTTTGAGCAAACTCTGGGAGATAGTGAGGGACAGGGAAGCCTGGCATGATGCAGTTGATGGGGTCACAGACAGAACTTAGCAACTGAACAACAACAAATATCTAAGTATTTTATTTCCTTAGAGTAGTTGCAAATTATATTCTACGTCTAAATTTCACTTTCCACACATTCACTGATAACATACAGAAATGAGATTAATTTTCTGTATTGATCTTGTAGCCTGTGAAATTGCTCAAATTATTACATCTAGGAATTTCTTGGGTTTCTGTAGATTCCTTGAGATTTTCTACACAGACATATGTTATCTGCAAATAGGAACAAATTTCTTTCTTACTAGGATGTATTTTCTTGCTTTACTACAGTGACTGGAATTTATGGTACTCTGTTGAATAAAAGAGGGGAGAAAAGACATCTTTTTCCATTTTCATGACTTTAAAGGTAAGTGTTCAGTCTTAAGAAATGAGATTAATTTTCTGTATTGATCTTGTAGCCTGTGAAATTGCTCAAATTATTACATCTAGGAATTTCTTGGGTTTCTGTAGATTCCTTGAGATTTTCTACACAGACATATGTTATCTGCAAATAGGAACAAATTTCTTTCTTACTAGGATGTATTTTCTTGCTTTACTACAGTGACTGGAATTTATGGTACTCTGTTGAATAAAAGAGGGGAGAAAAGACATCTTTTTCCATTTTCATGACTTTAAAGGTAAGTGTTCAGTCTTTCATCATTTTTTATGACACTAGCCATGGGATTTCTACAGCTGCTATTTATCAAGTCAAGGGAGTCAGCCTATATTTCTCATTTTCCAAGAATTACCATGAATGGGAATTTGATTTTGCCCTATGACTTTCTGTCATCAATATTATCATATGATTGTTCTTCTTTAGCCTATTTATAAAGTGTATTATATTGATTGATTTTCAAATGCTAAATTACCCTTGCATATACTTGGGCAGAGTACATCATAAGAAATGCTGGACTGGAAGAAACACAAGCTGGAATCAAGATTGCCAGGAGAATACCAATAACCTCAGATATGCAGATGACACCACCCTAATGGCAGAAAGTGAAGAGGAGCTAAAGAGCCTCTTGATGAAAGTGAAAGAGGAGAGTGAAAAAGTTGGCTTAAAGCTCAACATTCAGAAAACGAAGATCATGGCATCCGGTCCCATCACTTCATGGGAAATAGATGGGAAACAGTGGAAACAGTGTCAGACTTTATTTTTAGGGGCTCCAAAATCACTGCAGATGGTGACTGCAGCCATGAAATTAGAAGACATTTACTCCTTGGAAGAAAAGTTATGACCAACCTAGATAGTGTATTCAAAAGCAGAGACGTTACTTTGCCGTCCGTCTAGTCAATGCTATGGTTTTTCTTGTGGTCATGTATGGATGTGAGTTGGACTGTGAAGAAGGCTGAGCGCCGAAGAATTGATGCTTTTGAACTGTGGTGTTGGAGAAGACTCTTGAGAGTCCCTTGGACTGCAAGGAGATCCAACCAGTCCATTCTGAAGGAGATCAGCCCTGGGATTTCTTTGGAAGGAATGATGCTAAAGCTGAAACTCCAGTACTTTGGCCACCTCATGTGAAGAGTTGACTCATTGGAAAAGACTCTGATGCTG